>JALBCR010001520.1:0-140000 GCA_030710515.1 Abscondita cerata | reverse complement strand
TACTACTTTCCAAAATTGCAACTCTAATATTCAGTGTTGACAGAAAAGCTTCAACAACAAAACAAGTCGTGATGTTAAGTTGTAACTACACACTTGAGGGTTTAGTTAACGAGTTTTGCTTGAGAAACGACACTGAGGAACTTCTGCTTCTGATGAAGTAAATTCAAACTTTTCAACAGAAATGTGGGTAGAATGGGAAGTTATATCTTCTACTTATAAACAAAAAACGTCGTGAAATGGAACTTGGGCTTACTTAAAGAATATTCCAAAGTCGATCTTAGAAAGACGATTGTAAATAAATGTTTTACTCGAATATTTTCCTGTGTTAAGTTCATATCCTGTTTTACCTCTGCATGCCACCCCTTTCACCAATTCTGCGGAGGTAAAATTGGAAACCGTGAAAACTTTTCTATATTCACATACAGCTGTGTAAGTATTCCATTTTAGGCACACTACTCTACTTTTGAGACAATGAAGTGAAGGCAGCGAATGGTTTTATTTAGCCCATAATAGAACCGCATTGATACCTCTAGTCAAGCGCCATGCCGTCGTTGTTGTAAATTGATTAGAACTCGGAACGGTTCTTCTAAATTTATTTGGAATTGACTAACGTGCTTGCCCGATTTCAACTTGGTGTTTTTGATTTCTATTTCGAGTGAAATATTTGGACCCAAATTATAGATGAACTGCCTTTTGAAATACTTCATTGACTTGAATTTATGAATAATTTAGTTAGTAAATAGGTTTCCATAAATTCCGAATATTTATTTGAATTATGGTATCCTCTGTTGATAACGGTAAAAATATGGACACATCCGTATTTACGATGACAATTTATAAAATATTTTAATGCTTTAGAAAACTCAAAATGTACAATAAATATTATGAAAAAATTTAACATAACCTAATTTTTGCATATAAAATACAATGTTTTTCGGTTTTCATAAAATATTTACCATTAACGTATACCCTACATGTATACTATATCGTATAAAAGCTAATTAATTGTACTGACAATTCATAAAAAGACATATAGAGTGTACATTTTGGAATATTGCTTGGTTTGCATCTTGCTTCGCCCTGTATTAATGAAGTTTCCGATAATAATAAAAGTAATTAATACTAAACACAGCTAATAATATAGAAACAACATGTTAATAGAAAAACAAACACGTTAAATTATTTCAAGTTATTTTATAACAGGGCGTTGAAGTAGGTGTCATTTTTACAAATAATTATCGATATCTTCTAAAATATCCTGTACAATACATTAACATGCTGTATATTTTTTAAAGCTCTCGATGAGATCGTTTCGAACCTTGAAGAAAATATGGAGTGTTTAATTTAAAAAAATGTAAGTTTAGGCTGCCACGACTTTTTGAAACACTCTGTATAATCGAAAATATTTTTAAAATGGGCACTCATTAAATTTACAAATTATGAGAAATTTTGAAAGATATGTTTTTCCCAGCGACGGTATACTCAAGTTTGCTCCACCCCATCTTACATAGAACTCTTACTTTTTTATTATTTTTCAAAAGAATACAGTTATAAATTATGTTATGCATAGTTTCATGAAAAGGGCTTAATCATAAATACGTATCAAATTTAAAAAAAAATTTAGTACCATAATTTTTTTTAATTAGACGTCGGACGCTACCTCTGTGCATCCTGTGCACCCCACTGGTAAAATCATACAAACCACTTTTGGTTTGAAAGATTCCCTCTGTATAAGGTAATTGGGGGAAGATGCTAAATTGGGGAAGATGCTTAAGCACCTAATTCAGAATTTGATCAATAGATGTCACAAAGTTCAGTTTACATAGTATCTTTACGTAAATGTCGGTAAAGTTAATCGCTTAAAATGTTTTTCAAAATAACAGAAAAGTTTGTGACATTGTTTGGAAGTTTTTACAACTTCGTCATTATTTTGTTCTAAATCGAAGACAGACTTAGTTTTCAACAGGGCATATTGTGACCTAGAAAGAAGGTAGCTCTTTTTATTTCGAGTTTGCATTAATAATTGCCGCCAAATTGAATTTACTTAGAGAGTTTGCCATCTTCCCCAACACATTGGGGTTAGTTGCTTAAATTGTGTTGGGGTCAGATGTCAGCTTACAACACGTATTTCACGCGTACGTATTATTACAGTGAACAATGGGTAGAAAAAATCAAAAGAACGATGGGCAGAAGAGAATCTTCGAGTTGCTGCATTGGCGTTACAAGATGAAACCAGAAGTGTCAATTCCATTTGTCTAAGTTCGATTTATAACTCGTTCACTGGGAATGTGCCATTGTGAGGTGGATCCATATTTTCAGCTACTTCTAGATACATTAGAAACAAATGATGTAATGGATAAGGCCAGGAGAAATTTTAAATATGGATTAAAGCGGATTGCAATTGTGGAATAAGTCCAGTAACGTGATCGCATCAAAAGGGTCCAAAGAAATTATTAGTATTGTCGTTTGCTCCAAAGGCAACAATCTATCACCATAAGTGATCGTCCGTGGTAAAAACAAAAAGAAGGAGTTAGAGGACAATACGCCCCCATGATCTGTTGGTGTGATGTCTCCTGATTCTGCTTATGTTAAAAGCAATATATTCCTATCGTGGATAAAAAAACATTTTCTTCCCAGAAAAGAACTGGGTCCCGTTGCTTCGATCTTTGACGGGCATACATCACATTGCAACGACGTTGATATGTTAAATTTCTTAGCAGAAAACAACATTCCCGTCGTATGTTTACCCACCTATACCATGTATTGGCTTCAACCTCTCGACAGGTCTTTCTTGAAACCATTCAAAACTTATTGGAATGAAACTTGTAGGCAATGGAATAGGTCTCATCTTGTACGCAGAATTACTAGATATCAATTTGGAGGAATTTTAAATGAAGCCTGGAAATAAGCTGCAACAAACCAGAATGGAGTTTCAAGGTTCAAAGCTTGTGGGATATTTATAATCTTAATTTTACTGCTCGAAGTTCGAAGCATTTTCAGCTGTCCCTGTTGTACCAGGATCTAGCATGCAGAACTGATTACATCATTGAAAGTGCGACAAAGGAAGCGTCAAAAGCTACAGAAAAACATCGTAAGAAACAGGCAAAAAGGAAGAAGAAAACGAAAGAATAACAACGCTAAAAAAAGTAAAACAGTAATAAGAAAGCAAGCTAAAGCACCAAAAATCATTTGTAAAGGAAGCACCGGTGACGAATATGAATCCACCGCGTTAGTTTCGGATCACAGCTCAGATAATATCGACAGTGATAAAGAGTAGTCAGATAAGATGGCAAATTGTTTATTTAAAGACACATTATTTTAAGCAACAGACCAACCGCCTTCTTGTACAGTTGTATACCGCATTTAAGTATACACTGAAGAGTTCATAATAAGAGCGAAATGCGTATCAGGTGTTCTTTCGTGCGTGTATGCTACTGTACAGAAATTCTTCGCTTTATCAACTCGAGTGTTTATTGCATTAAAGTTATCGCTTAGATAACGATTTGCATTTAAAAACATTCATCCGTCGTTACAGTTATCTGTTGGCATTGCTTAGTTTGTTACTATTCATACGTGTCCCTGATTACACGAGATGTCGTTAGACACACATTTCACTAACATTATTTTTTAATGTTTACTATAAGTTTATGTTTATTTCATTGTGTTTTATAATACCGTATTCTTTAAGCAATAAGTAAATGTTTCGAATTTTAATGCAGTATGTATACTAATTGTTGTAAAAATTAAATATAAAATGATAGGCATCTTCGCCCCAGTTACCTTACATACAATAACTGTCAACAAACTTCATACTAATTTGCGTGTTCTAGTTATTGATGAAAAACGTTTAAAAAATATATTTTAACACACCGTATCGTAAAAACAAAGTCGGTTAGGACCTAAGTCCAATTTGAAGAATTATTACTTATTATATTTGTAGGCCTTCTGGAAATAAATATAAATATTTGCGCAGGCACTGATGTTTAAAATCTAAGAAGTTAATCAAAGCAATTATTTATTAATTTATTCACAAATTGTTATTTTATTAAATAACATATAGTTATTACAAAATAGTTGCCTGAAAACATGTTTAAAGATACAGACATTATTTTTATTTTTAAATTTATGGGTGGTCATTTATTAAAGTAATAGGAGTTATATTACTGTACTTAAAAAGTAATATGACAAATTATTATTTTCAATTATTAATTATCATAATTAGTTGTTTTAGAAGAAAGTGTTAAAACACGTTTAACAAAGTGCTTTAACGAATTTCGATTATAAAATCATCCATTTCAACACGACAATTTATTATATTAAATCAACAGTTGCAACCACGTAAGTGAAACGTAAGAAGGTTACACACCAACCTTCAAGATGTACAATACAAACTTTTCTGCGGGTTTTCCATTTTAATTTTTCCATTTAAATGTAATTTCCTAAAAGACTAACAAGTCAATTTTTCGAGATTGTAGTTACTGCAGAAAAGCACATTGCTCGGGAAAAAATAAATGTTCTAAATATCATTATAAGTTTTCAATTTTCAAATGTACAAATGAATTACACTGCTAAAGGTAAGTAAAAACTACAAGTCTAAAAAACATTTGCTCAGATAAATACAATTGTGGAAATATGATGCTGGATTTGATAAATAATATGTAAAGTGGGGTGTAAAAGTTGCAGGTTCTGGTGTAATAATGTAACACCAGTGACAATCGATTATAAATTTAAAATTTAAAATTTTATTTAAAACATCTCCAATTCCATTTTTATCTCTTTTTCTTCAATTCCTGCATAACAAATCTTATTTACTTGCTTCTTTTATAGAAAACGCCTATTTCCATATGTTAATGGTTGATGGTCTCTTAAAAATTATTAATATTAAAGCGAATGTTATTAATTTTATGTTTAGGACTTGGTACTTTGGCTACCATGATAAATTTAGTAGGTCATAAAATAATAGCAATTTCATAAGAGTGGCGGCATGTTTGTCCTCGCACTTTATATTTTCACGTAAAGGAGTTGTAAGTTTACAAACTGTAGCACAAACAATATTTACGTTTCACTTGTTGAAGCTTTACAAGGTTGGTGTATTCAGAAACGAAGTATTGTTCTCAAAATATTGGTGAATCACCACCAACGGGAAGGAGATTTATAGCAAAACTCAGTAAAAGTTTTACAAGTTTTGTCTTTTTAGTAGCTTGCAGGTTCAACATAATTTCGCACTTTGCATTGTTCGTATATTTGCAGCATTCCTAGTTCTTCGTCTAAGTGGGTATGTCTAGTTGGTGGTATTTTGAAGAATCAAAATTCAACTGAAAATAAAAATGGATTTCTTTAGTATTTCCATGTAACCAATTCTACCACCAATTGAACTTTTAATGTAAAGATTGACTACGTTGTACTAACTAACCCAAGAAACTCAAAACTTGATGGTGCACGAACAGTTAACGCTTATAAGTTTTCTGAATTTCTTCAATTTTCTGCGAAATATTCTTAATTTTTTTTTATGTAAGAACCGACTATGAATGAAATTGGTAAAGTGATTCTCAAGTGACCAAGGAAAATAAGGATTCATTTTTATCCATAAGGTTTAATGACTGTAACCTTCGTTGCTATTCTTTGATTCGCCTAAATGTGTTCACTTTTACATAAAATTTTTGTTTTTGCTTGTTAAATTGCATTAAGAATATTATTCAGACCCAACGAATTAATATAACACATTTCAAAAATTTTCTGCACCCAAATAGTTTTGGCAGCGGTACGTGCATTGTATTTTATTTATAAGCTGATTTTCGTTTTGAGAGCGATTCTTCGTCCAGTCGTCAATAAGTTAACATGTGCGTGTAGCATGTGCTGGTAAAAATTAAAATTTTACGAGTTTGAAGTTAGACAAAGGGTAATTACTCTGTTTTGTTAGACGCGGTTTAATAACTTTCATTCCGAAAAAGTATGTTGTTTTCAAAGTATCTGGGAGTTTAGTTTTTAAACCAGAGTTCATTTAAGCAGTTTTAAAGTATTTCTCACACAACGTCGCATAAATCTACCTAGGTATTTTATTCTTTATCGTGACGACTGCCAATGTGGCATTTAGTAGAAAAAAATTCTGTAGCGACACGCTTTTTCAGGCACCTTGTAACAAAAAGATCATTATAAATTCCGTTTGCCGACTTCCGACATTGAGACTGTTGTCTGGCCGATTGACGTCTACCAGGGCCTCTTCAACTGCACAGCCTGCAGCCCGGTGTTACCGTTAGCTCGATACAACAGGTATTTATTCTATCGTTCTAATTAAATAAACAAATTTGAGAACTCTCACAAAATTTAAAAAACCGGCTTTAAACTCAAAGTAAATTTTGTTAAATGAATATTTCTTGCCTAATTATTTTAACAAAAAGCGCTTTTGCGTTTAACTATTGTGTCGGACCATTTTATATTCTTATTTGTGTTTGCGTAAATTCGATTATTCAAGACAATCCAAGACGATTTCCTAATACAATTATGTTCTGACGAACAAAATCAATTATACTTTTACTAATTAACGAATGCAAAGCTATAAACATTGTTTTTCCACTACTATCCAGGAGATTACCTTTAACGTATTTGCTGCTTCAAATTACCTAACACGATAAAATTATTTGAATAAAAAAATGCCATTAGTTTAAAATTCGCGCCCCCATCCCATAACCGCAAATACATAACCTGAATTTATTTATTTATTAAATATGATGGTAGAATCAGTTTTTTTCAGGTTTCCCAAAGGAGATTTAACCAGGCGAGTTAAGTTACATGAAGAATTTTAAGTGAATTACAAACATTTTGTTGTAGGTGTTTTCAATGGTTAACAGAATCTGGAAGGTCCGATCTGTTGCATAAAAATGTCGACTCTAAAAACTTAACGAGTATGTGGCGAACACTTGCCATTCCTAAATGAATTACAAGTGTCAATTTCTGAAACCTAATATTCAAATGATGCAAGGTGTATTGGCGAAGCAATAAATGCCCAAGTGAACTTAAAAATAAACCACTAAGAAGCAGGAGATATACAGAGGAATACAAACAATTTTCACAAAAATTATTTTTACGAGCCCCAAAATGTTAATTTTAAAGGTTTTAATTTTTTGCCAGCTCAAACTGCTACGTGATCATGGTTAGAGTTATATATAAAAAATTTAAACAACTCTTGTGCTACATCTTTACAAACACGATGTGACAAATTGAAGTCGATAGTATTAAACTGCATAGAAAAGCTACAACTACAATGCGGTGCCAATGTTAGGGCAGTAGTAAAATTTTCGAAACCTAATTAAAAGAATAGATGTATCACCGGAAAAACCATACCTTCTCGTAAACGATAAAAAATCTATTATTTCTTCGATGTCCCCTATTTATTGAAGTCGGTGCAAAATAACTTGATTAAATACGATATAATCTTTAATAATAAAAAGCATCATGGAAAGACATTAAAATTTCTACATGTCAGACAAATCTAAACCGCTGCGATTGGCTCCTAAATCAACTAATTTACATATTACTCCGAATAATTTTCAGAAAATGAAGGTGAAATATGCCACACAAGTGTTTAGTGAATCAGTTGCAGTTGATTTATCAACGTATGTAGCTTTTAATGCTTTTTGATTTATTTGGCTAGTAGTGGAAAAAATAGTATATACACCATGGTTGTGAAGTCCATTATTGCCTACGCACCTTATTTCTGGTGCTAAGGCAATAATGACAGACTTCACAACCTTGGTGTATAATATACTATTTTTTGTGTTTTAGGTTAGTTAAAAAATTGTAGATTAGAGACATATGGTCAATAAGATTTATTTATATATTCTTGTGTCTATCGTTATCACTCGTTATTATTGTTTAGATTATACGATAATTCTTTTTTATTATGTAAATGTTTCAAATGCAATAAACTATGTTAATTTTTCGCTGTCAGAAACCTTTTTAATACGTAATCGTATATGTTTTGTGTGCGTTTCGATAACTTTACGTATTTGTGACAGTCATCAAGTCATCCTCGTTTGACACCCTTTTAATTCGATCCAGGTTATTCCACAAAAGCAGACTTCCTCTGAGTTCCGGTGCACATCCTTAATTTATGTTGCGTGTTGATTCATTATTGACGTGTAATTCTTTTTACACGTAACAAGATATACCAATATAAATTAATGAATTTAATTAAATTCGAAACTATCGATTTTTAGGTTCATATCATTTTTAATAAATAAATCCATTTATTGGGATAATTTTTATATCGAAGTTAAATAAATTTTTTGCACTTATTTTACATAAGGAGAGTTTGAAGTCATGTAACTTAAAATATATGAAATTTTAAACAATAATGCATCGATCCTAGATAAACAAGTTATTAATTACAAATCTTCCAAAAGTTTCAAATTTTGATAAAAATGGACTTTTTATCAAGACCTGCTAACTTTGAAAATGCAAATATTTCTATTTCGACTAAACCAAACTGTAGATATGAATTGATATAAATAATCATTAACAAATTATACCTATTAATTACATAACTTTGTATTGTTGTCTGCGTTGCGGTGTGAAATTAAAGTTCTTATTAATTGAAACAAAGTTTAAAATTTCATATATTTTAAGTTACAAATAATGAAGTTACACGACTTCAAACTCTCCTTATGTAAAATAAGTGCAAAAAACAACCCGTTTTTTTTATATACTTATAAATAACTGCCAAAGAAGTCGGACCTAGAAATTTTACATTTATTGACCGCTAGTAGATATGTACAAGGTACATACATGCCAACTTTCAAAACAATCGAACGCCAAATATAAAAACTATAAAATTCTAAACGATTGTATAAATATTATTAGTTATTAGTCAAAACAGTAATACGTACCTACTACTACTAAACAAATTAATACCCAATTTGATAATACACAAATAAAACTCTGTTTTATTTTACGCATAAATTATCATAATTAAAACCAAAATTTACCTCAATAGAAAAAATAGAATCAAAAACACGTATCATAAGTCCTGTTATTGCCCGAGTGTAGGATTGAAATATGAGGCGCGCATCCTCATGATTCTAGGTTTTTCATGTATTATTTAAATATCTAATTTAAAAAATTTTAATTTTGAATGCGGAACAATTCGACTGAGGATGATAAGGTGTCATCAACCCTGAATTAATTAAAATAAATTTTATAAAAAAGTAGATCCGATTAGCATTCTTATACAAGCGTTTTTCATTGAGGAACACATATAGAAGATAATTTTTACGTTTTTATGCACAATAATTTTTTTAGTTTAGATTAAACAAAACAGGTGGCATTACAATACACGTAATTTTTATAACAAAAATAATATGATTTGATACTGTCATTGTCAGAGGCGACAACATTCTCATGTTTAATTTGTTTCGGGAAGATAAAACTCCTGTTACCTTAATTGTACCACTTACCAAATTCAGCATTTAGTTTATCACTTTATCATTAGCTCCACAATATACTTATATATCAGTATTAAAAGAATATCGAACTTCATACATCTTAAATTGCGAAACCAATAAAAGGAGCAAAATAATCAATATTTTTCATAGAGTGAAAGTAATAATAAGATGAAATAACAAAATAGCTGTTACTGGGTGACGGGCATAAATGAGATTAACCTCATCATTATGAAAGACGGAACAGGATACAAAAGTATTCTTGAAACCTAAAATAAACATATCCGAGACAAAACTTTTTGTCATTCACGAACAAAATACATACAAGAACTGAACAAATTGTTATTTTATGAAAAAAAACAGTATTATTTACAAGAAATATGTAATAGCGCATCGTAAAACTTTCTTTATTTTGTTTATTACATTTGCGGAAGTTATAGTGCTTGTTTTTGATTACGTTATAGTATGAAGTGGAATATTTTACAAATTACAACGCGGTTATAAATTTTCTAATTTAATGGTAACCAACGACCAACATTCTGTTTTTTAAAGATAGTCATATAATGGTAAAACATCCGCTAATTCTGAATTATTACTGAGAAATATCCGATTGTGTAGCTTCGTTTCGTTTAAAAGATTTCTCTTCACGTTTAAAGTGGTTGTAATTTTACTGATATTGAAGTACTACATATAAATTAAAATATAAATACGAAATAATTTGTAAACATCATCAACTTTCACCGTCACACAAATAAGTCATATTTTTTAATGCCGCAGATGAATGACTACTTTTTTTCAAACATGTTCCGTACCTCTTATCATTAGTTATTTTGCGGAAGTACTAAATATTTCAATAAGTTTCATGATTGATTATCTTCAAATTTTAATGCCTTCAACATGTCAATTATTGAAACACGAATTTGTTTGTTTGAAAATCTTACGTAAATCGATACAGGTGATTAAATAAAAGTATCGATGATATTCATTACAATGAACTGATTGAATGAAAAGAGAAAATTTTGTCATCATTTTGAAAAGTTCACATGCATTTAATAACTTAATTTAAACTCTCTTAATTAACGCCAAAATGTTGTGTCAACAAGACGAAAAATAATTATCAATATTGTGACTACACTTCTTACGCATTAGAAAACACCGGTTAAACTCAAAGTCAGATTTTATTCATCTTGACATAAAAAAAACATAAAATGATAAAGCAATTAACGATTGGCAATAGTAACTTTTATGTTTACATTTGTTATCTAAGTTATGTAGAAGAAAAAACTTTAAATATCAAAGCATTTATCTCAAAATGATTGAGCATTCCGAAACAGTTATATATATATATGTACTAAAATATGTTTATCAAAAAAAAAAAAAAAAAAAAAAAAAAAAAAAAAAAAAAAAAAAAAAAGAAAAAAAAGGGGGGGGGGGGGGAAAAAAAAAAAAAAGAAAAAAAAAGAAAAAGAAAAAAAAAAAAAAAAAAAAAAAAAAGAAAAAAAAAAAAAGGAAAAGAAGAAAAAGAAAAAGGAAAAGGGGAAAAGGAGAAAAAAAAAGGAAATTAAAAAGAGATAAGAAAAAAAAAGAAAAAAAAAAGAAAAGAAAAAATAAATAAAAAAAAAAAATGTTAAAAAGAAATTTATTTAAAAAATAATAAAAAAATAAAACAATATTAAATAAAATTATATAAAAATTTTTTTAAAGAAATTTTAGGAAAGTTTTAATTTTTTAAATGATAAAAAAGAAGAAATAGATTAAATGTTTAGATTTTTAAATTTAAATAAGTTAAAAGAGTTAGAGATAGAAAAAAAAAAAAAAAAAAAAAAAAATAAACATTTTTTCTTTTGTACTGTGTATACTGAATTCCATATTTGAATTTACCTTAAAAATGCCACAAACATCATAAATAAACTAAGTAATGTTGCAGCTGTGCAAATTTTAGCACTTCATATGACGCCGCCCTGTTGTGCTCCATCGTCAATTTTAGTGAATGAAAGTGTTTCAATGACAATAATTGTTATACATAATCAAAAACAAATTGTTTTTGTTGGGAAAGCTTAACTTAAATAGTGAGTACTTTTGTTTTAAAGATATAATTATTATTTGAATCAATAATCTTTCAAAATGGATCCCCACAGATAAGTAACAATAATTTAAAGTGCGATTAGCAGTCCATATTTAATTAAAAAAGTTCGTGAAAAGGCATACACTGGGAAATTTTGTGTGAAAAAATAAATTAACTTTAAGATAGCATCATGATTCATGACCATGAAATAACTAAATTGTATTTCTAACTTATAATTTTAGAAACACCCAATGTTTCAGTTTAACGCAAATTATAGTTTTTTACTTCTTTTAAATGGAACACCCTGTATTATATTACACATTTAAATGAATTACAGAATTACGATTCACAATAAATTTTAGTGTAAATGCATTTTTTCGTGGTGCAACATTTTTTTGTTTCTGACCTTATGAATAAAAAGAAACAACAAAAAAAATTAACCATTAATCAGCGCATTAATCTTGAGGAGGATTTCATTTTCTTTGCTGTAATGACACGTTGACAATTGTATGCGAATTTTTTTGAATTTGTCTCAGCTTTAAAACCACATTGACTCTGACTATCATTAATATGAGAAACATTTTCATAAAACGAGTTTTAAAATTCAAGATGACAATACGCCCTTTGGTGGTCATTTCAAAAACTCTAAAATAATTTCCAGCATTTTCACTTGACTACTTTTATTATATAATTTTATACTGCAAATCGATACAATTAGTGGTTTCTGAGATACAGCGGGATACCCCTCTTGGTCAGACCCCTGGTACAAACCTTAAATTATAATCCAAGTTGAAGTAAGAAAAACCAACAACATTTATTTTTTGAATCCAATAAGGACAACAATTTATCAAATTTATTGTCAATAATAAAATTTATAATACAAAAACTATTAAAATTGGGTCAACATGGTAAGCAGTGTGCTCGACTCCCCTACATACAGAGCGATTCTTTGGTATACTCATGATTGTTATTTCTTCCCTTCGGCATATCCAATTATTAACACAACAACTATAATTTACGAAAGCAATATGAATAACATACTTTCAACGCCCGCTTCATGTATAAAAGGTTCAATATCCTCTGGTACTAAAATCTTGAATTTTTTGAGCTGATAACCAATTGATTGTTTTTCAAAAATGCTTGTAATTTAGCAAATTTTGAAGTGTTTGTATTTTGATAAGCGTTTAAACACGTTCATAACTTTTTATAAGGGGTTCACAATGTCGATGACTTTTTTGAAGTACATACATACGTACTCATTTGTTCAAAATATACGAGTAACACATTTTCAGTTGGATTTTGCACACTATTTTCCTTGCACCACGAATCAAATATCAAATACTCTTCATCATATGCTGGTTTAGATTTTGCCGGTAGCAACTTGGCTACAGGTTGTCAAGTTATTGCATGCATTTCCGGCGGCGTACCGACTTACTCAAAGGCAAATATTACCCAAATAAAATGAAATTTGGCATTTCTTTATTCAATGATAAAATTTTCATAAAACTAATAGAGCAAAATAGAAAAAATACTGTATTACATGAATATACTATTTAGTAACAGTTTGCTCTTCTCGAGCCCTTCTAGGTGGAGGTGAATGAAACAACAACTCAATATGTTGTCAGCGCCGACGTTTTGCCCTATGCGTAGGGCTTTATCAAGGCTAAAAATTTTTTTTTTTTTTTTTTAATATAAGACATGAATGTTATACATAAACTAATACAAATTAGAAATTAAAATTAGAAAACGGTATACATTAATTATTGTAACAAGGAATTTTTTATACAATTAAACAAAATATTTTTTTATATATATATATATAGTAACAAGTGACTAATCACCAACAAGATTAAAAAGAAGAATTCCTTAGTTATATAAGTTTCAATTAAAATTCTTTTTTTATTATAAAATATAAATTTTGAAAATTATTAAGAATAAACGCGATAAAAAGATAATAAAAAGATAACCGGTATTGGACTCACCTCATAACAGATAAAAAAGAAAAAATTTAGCCTTGATAAAGCCCTACGCATAGGGGAGCGAAACGTCGGCGTTGACAACATATTGAGTTGTTGTTTCATTCACCTCCACCTAGAAGGGCTCGAGAAGAGCAAACTGTATAAAAATTTATAATCTTGGAGGAATACTCACCCTATTTAGTAACGTTTTTAATGGTAATTGTAGGTACATACAAAATGTTTTAATAAATGTTAAACACGATTTAAATGGCTAAGGACATTTCATTGAATTCATATTTTTCCGGTGTTACGATAACCTTGGTGACGCTATAGACGGTTTGAGTATTATTCCACCATTCCAATAATGGAATACCGTCCTTCAAACTAAAACATTTATACTTACAAATAGTTGATAAAGAGTAATTTTTTCGGTTGTGGCTAATTTGATAAGTGCTTGTAAGTAATTGTTTTTTGGTAATCGACCAAATTAAATTTACAATAGTAATTTGACAAATAGATACGTCACAAAACATACATAATTCTTTAAACACATATCGCACCGACAGTAATAAGAAGTAATAATTTATAGTAAACGATCAATGATCCGGAAAATCATCCCAACTTGCAAAATCTTTTGAATAATAATTATTTTTTAAAATAATCCTGAAATTGGTTTTTGTTCCCACGCATTTGTACTAGAAGCATTAATACTGAATTATTAATGCACTACGTTCGTAAAAGTTTTTCATTTTCATTCATAATTTTATGAATAGAACAACTACTCATACTTACTGAATATAACTAACTGAATAGTATTTTAGATTCACATAATGTAACCGAATGTACATACATACATATCTGGAGGTACAGTTATATGTGGTCGATATGTGACAGGCAGGAAACCCGAATGGATATGTTAGGTTATTATATCAGTAGACATGTCAGAATCCAAGTCACGTTCTAACTAACTTTGAACTTCATGTGTTTCTATGATCCGAATAAATAAAGACTAACAAATCTGGCGTTGCGGAAGTACAATGCAAATATTAATTTTTTTTTTCAAACGTCATTGCAAACAATGACAACAATATGTTTTGTTAGTTTGATTTGATTATATTTATTATTTCGAAAATAACTGAATCTATCTTTGTACTTAAAAGTTATATAGCTGTAAATAAATTACATTTACGTAATACTATAAATAAATTTTTAAAGTGTTCAGTACAAGAAAAACGTGCCTGCGGTCTCAAAACGTTTTCATTACAGTATATACAAAGGTACCTTTTTTGAAAAAATGAGAAAAATTTGAAAAAAACGAAAACTTTAAATCCGCCATGCCATAAATAAGAATATAAATTGCCAACTTTATACGCTCACTAAAGCTTAAAACTTCTTTCTTACATGTCTTTTCACAAAATATTTCCAATTACTTCTGGAAATGTTTTTAAATTTCAAGCAAAACGCGGTTTGGCGTCATTGCCCTACAAAAAAAGTTGATGTAAGTATTAAATAATCAAGAATCGGTTTTCACTAGCTTGTTGAGCTTTTAATCTTCTATCATACCGTGTAAAAATTAGCATATGATTTCGTTTGAATTGTTCAGAACAACAGCTTTATTTGTTGTTTTCATATTTAACGCTCTCTAGCGGCAACGGTAACAATCAAAATCGGTGCATTGGATAAACTAAGTAAAACTCTTTCTAACGCTTCAATCCGGAATAATCGGCTTTTAAAATTTTTAAAAATACAACGAAAAGTTAATGACATAAAATATTCAAAAATGTTTCAGAATTGTATTAAAAATATTTTTAATAAGTACCTCGTAAATATGCTAAAAGCGGAGAAAATTCTAGTTTTCTACTAAGCAATGACTGTTACGCAGCGGTTTTAGTAAATTCAAAATAATTTCTAGAGCTTTTTTATGGTTACTTTTCTTATACTGTTTCCGAGAGATGACGGTCGTCCATTCTTATTGGCTCACCCGGTACATTTAATTTGCAGAACCATTACAGTTTATCTTTCATTCGTACTTTGTGCTAAGAAGGTACGTATAACATTAAAGGGATACTAGTCATGCACCTTTAGGAGCAATGATTTCTACTTTTAGGTGGTATTTTATTCTTGGGTGCACACTTTATTAATTTATTTAACTGTTGAATTTTTAAGTGTAGAAGAATTAAAGGTAATACTATACTTTAGTACATGGATTAATTACTTTTTTATAGGTTTTACGGTTGTAAAAAAATCGTGTTTATAATAAAATAATTATATTATGTGGGAGAAGTATCTAAAAATTGAAGGACTTGTGATAGAAAAAAATTATGTATTTTGTTTGTTTCAAGTTTCTCGCTCTGATGAAGCCCATTACGATAAGTGGCGAATCGTTGGCAGCTACGGTTACCATTTCGACATGGTCAAATCCCCGAAGACGTTTTTGTTTTAACAATGACTCCGGTCATGGAAGCCTCAATTATTACATGGAGTATTTAATTCATTTTTTAAAAATTGATGTTTTTTATTTTATTTTGTGAACCAAATTAAATAGTCCACGCTCATAAATTGCTTTTTTAGAACTCCGTCCAGAAATACTAATTTACAATCGTCAAAATCGTTGATTACCGTCCTAGACCGGCAAAATTTTACTAATGTTTGGTAACACGAGAGGACAGGTCGATTGAGTCGCGTATGTCATATGACATAATATAACCACACAAATTTGCTCTGTTGTAACATTTAGCCATCATTTAAAGCTGGGTTCATGTTCATGTTCGATCAAATTTAACGATCATATTAAATTTTACAGTATGTAACATAAAAATTTATTTGTATATTTACACACTTTTAAAATTGTAGGTTCTTAATTAAATGCTGCTTTTATTTAAAATATTGTAATTACCTGGGCTTGAGACGCACATAAGTTCTATTTCGAATCTAAATCCGACCTGCAAATCAAAATCTGAAAATGTCAGATAGAATTCGTTTACTTGTCAGACACTGATGAGACTGCAACTCATTACCAATATACGAGTGATTGATTAGTACAATAAAGTTCAGTATCTTCTATGTTCTTCGAAGTAACAAAGCAAACGTTACGGGATATTACAGCCATCATTAAGCTTCATATTTTAAAATTAGTTCCAATGTTAAAGGGTGTTCCATAACACAAGTGCCAGACCAAAGTTACATTATTTTAAATGAAACACCCTATATTTTAATTTAAAGTTGAAATCCGCTTCACTTCCTCATTACAAAAATATATACTTGTAATACATTATACAGAGTATTTAAAAAGTTATAACCACTTTTCCATGAAAATCGTAACAAGTTCACCACCCTGTATAATTTCAAAAGGCTACAAGAACAATGATCTGTTGCACTCGTAGCTTTTTAATAATTGTCAAATTTTATAAAAATGTTCGAGTTTGTGAATATTCGTTAAATTGATTGCAGGGTGAGTCAAAACATCAATTCATTATTTTCTCAGTTTTTTTTAATTGGATCAACCTATATTATATATCACTATCGAAAAGTACTATTGTTTTACTTACATTCCCTATGCCCAAAATTATTAGTTTTTGAGATATTTTCATTTTTATATACACAGTATTAATTATGGATCTAAATGTTTGTCAATTATGAGTTGGTTATAATTTAATTGTCAAAAAAATGACAGTTTACTATTAATGTCTGTTAATTGATTGTTGTGGTAAATTTGTTTATTTTAAAAAATCTAAAAATAGGGCAACAATGAATTTTACTCGTGATGAAATGGTAGATATGATATGGATATTGGAAAAGTGGTTATAACTTTTTAAATACCCTGTATAACATATTACATGTATATATTTTGGTAATGAGGAAGTAAAGCGGATTTCAAATTTAAATTAAAATATAGGGTGTTTCATTTTAAAACAAATGTAATATTTGGTTCAAAAAAAAAAAAAAAAAAAAAAAAAAAAAAAAAAAATGGCAACGGCGTGTAATTCATTATAAATAAGCATATCTAATATTCTATAACAAAGATAATTAAATGTTTTTGCATTATTATCCTGTGATATCGATTTTGTTTATAGAAAACTGATTTTATACCAGTGTATTGGTTGCATTAACCAAAGTTTTAATTTTTTTCGATCAATCAAATTACAGTGCAAAACGTCTAAGGGTCTAAATCGGAAAAGTGTTAATTGTCTACGTCTTATGACTAATTAAAATTAAAATTTATGGTGGAATTTTATAAGTGTGATAAGTTAATATTTGGCAAATTGCCATCATTTAATTTAATTTCCATATTTTGAGTAGAAGAAGAATTACTTAAAATTTGTTGAAAATTAGTGGAAGCCATTGAACATGATGAATTTGGTTGAATTAATTAACTGATGGAAACTTCATCTTTGGTAGAGCTGGTTTGTGGTACTGAAGAGCTGGTAGACGGTTGTGGTATGAATGAACTAGTACTAGGTTGATCACTTAATTAATTTGCAATTGCTATTTTAGCAATACAACTTTCTGCAACTGAAGTGCTTTTGCCAGCGCCCATGTCGTTTGATAGTGTACTGTTGGCTCCGATTCCTGCTAAAACTGTCGCACTACTTCGCCGAAAGCAATGACCAGTGTACTGCGTTGGATTATATAATTTTAGGTAAACTGCAATTTTTGATAGCATACTTCCAAATGAATGGATTCCAACTGGTTGCAACTAAGAACGACCGCCGGTTCTCAGGAACCAATCGTACCACAGGGTTAGGAAAGTTGAAAATATTAATGTTCTATTCCTGGCGACGAAATCTGCAAAGTAGCTTAAAAAACAAGTCACCTGTGAACATGCATTTTTAAAATTGAATCAATATAATCATTGACAAAAGTCAGGCGCAACTTGTTCTGAAAAATGTATTAGCCTATGTTCAATTTGAAAAACATGTCTAAGGCAAAATGTTTTGTCGAAGAAAACCTGATGGTATGTGTTACATTTAATATTTTAAACACTTCATGACTGGGTATCACAAATAATAAGGGCTAAAAAAAATAACCGTTGTGATATTTTGTGCAGATTGGTAGAAAAAAGGAACAAAATCAAATCATTGGAAGTTCTCTCATTATGGTGTAGATTTACTTTGGTATGGGTTGAAAAGTTCCATCTTGACCAGGAGATAATCTTCATTTGCAACTTGATTATATTTTAAGGCCACTGTAGGCATCTTTCTGTCGCTTTAAAAATGATATCAATTTGGTGTATCTTCCAATATTAATGTTGTGTTTAACATTCAATGTAGATTTAAGCATTGAAAATACCAACCACAAGCTGGAAGATTTTAACTTTTCTGATAGCACATTAAAAATATGCTAACAAAACTGATTAATTGTAAGTAGTCACCAAGTTATCGGCGCACCATTTACGAAAAATTTTGTATTGTTTCCAATATCTATTTGATAATTTATCTGGCAACAACTTAAGAATCACATTGCTTGCCACTTTTTTTATGTGTACCAGTGTATTATCTTCCGTTTCTTTAATTAAAAATACAAATACCAATATAGAATGTTTCTGATATCAAACGATAATGGCTACTGTATTACCTATTTAATTTTTAATGTAATTTAGAAAATAAATTTTAATGATACTAACAACAAAAAAATTATTCTTTGGTGTCCAATAACTTTCATAAATTCGCCAAAAGTTTGTGGAAAACATCGAACATTTGGTACATCAATGAATGAAATCAACTTTATGTTGTGGTAAGGGCGAGTTGGTAGAAGTGGATTTATTAATTCATTATAAATTTTATTTTAGCATCTAAAGAACCTTCAATAAGTAGCAGTACTTTTCCAGCTTTCATGGTGCTTTGAAGATGCCAGCCATCATAGTTTTGTTATGCAGGTTTTGGATCTTTTATATCGGTGCCTAAAGATATTTATATTATACTTTAGGTTAGTTTTAAGTTTAATTTTAAGTTGCACCACTAAGTTAAGTTAGTTTAAGTGTAGTTTATAATTTGTGTTTAGGTACCGATTCAGAAGAACATAATATTTTGATCAGGAGATAGCTTGACTTTAGATTTTTGTGGCACGCTCGATAAATACTATCAATTTTGTGTACCTTCCAATATTAATCTTTTACAATCCATCTTCCATTTTATTTTCAATAAAAATACGAATGCTAATATAGAATGATTTTACTATACTCAGTGCATTTAGGAATTGCCCCACCATTTTACTTTAACTCTAAGTTTGCGCACCCCTAAAACCAACCCTTTCGTCGCCATCTTGGGTTTGGTGTTTTTTTTTGGAATTTGTGTCTTTGGATTCGTTTTGAGTTATATTTTTAAAAATGCTATATTTGACAAAAAACTATGCGTTTAACGGGAAAAATGTTATTACTCTTCAAAGTCGACAGAACGACAGAAACAATTATTATTTCGACGGGTTTTAGCTTTATGAAATTTTTTCTGCAATTCGCACCACCCTTGAGGTTGAGTTTACGGCGCGTTTTTTTTTCATGTGGTTTCCCCGATAGACCTATTCCACAGTTTTCACTTTTTCTTTAGTAAATTTCTCACTTTGTCATAATACTAATAGCGATCATCTTCATTCTCATTTATCACAAGCGATTTAACCTTACATACTTTTGTTTGCTATTTAAAATTAAAATTCATAGTAAGTACAATTTTGTAAGTTAATATTGGGTAAATTCTCATCATTTAATTTGATTTGTAGAGTCCCACTGCAAGAAGAACTACCTTGAATTAGACGAATAGGTAATTGTGAAAATCACTGAAAATTTGAACATCAATGAATGGAATGAACTCGGTTTTGCGGTAAGGGAGAGGTGGACTTACTATTTTTTTAAGACTGCAGTGCTTTTCAGCCCATGTCGGTTTAATCAGATCTGCTTCCTATGTGAACAAATTTTAACGATGCTAAGCCATCATAGTTTTGTAACGCAGAAAGTTCATTGTTTTAGAACTTTTGAATCCGTGCACAAAGTTATTTATATTGCAGGTTCAGTTAGTTTAAGATAGTTAAGTTGCGCCCCTAGGTTACGTTAGTTTTAGTTTAATTTTAGCCATTTATTTGTGTACAGACACACTAGAATTATACTTTTATCAGGAGATAATCTATTAGGTGCTTCACTTATAAGTTTTTTTTACAAACCACATTATGTGCCACATATTTACGTGTACCGATGTAATATCATTTATATTTTTTTTATAAACGAATATTATGGATCCATTTAATTTTATAATTTTATTTATAAGAGTAAAAAGCCAACAATAACTACTAGATTTTTAAATTTAAATATTAGAAAACAAATTCCGATGATACCAACCCAAAAATAAATCTTTAGTGTCAAAATTTTACACAAAAGATTTATTTTAAAGATTAAATTTGTCGACCTAAAAAATTTTGTGTGACACACGTCCAGAAACTGTTTTGCGAGTATTCGCACTTATGGGCGCCTCGGCTGCGCCTCGGCCCCACATCACTGTTTTCACACTCGCAAAACGGCAGTGTGTGGCCTAGCGACACAAATAACTATTGATTTAAATTACTACAATAGCAATTACAAAAAGGAAATACGAACACGCTCGTATTATAATTGACAATACATTTTTTTTATAATTTGGTGAAACTTGAGACTGAAATTGATTAATTTAGCAGATGAAGCGATAATCAATACTTAACCAATAAAAAATGTTAAAATTTTGGATATTAAAATATTGAATTTGGAAAGCTACAAACCATGATACCAACCAGCAATAAAAAAATAGTAACTTTCTTTAAAGAGTAGGCCTCCTAACAGCTACTTTCTGGGTAATTAAGACAAAAGTTAAATCGTAATTGCGAAATAGATATCTACACATACAATTTTCAAATTGAAAAAATTCCCATTTTATATAAAATAATATGCTTGAATTAAAATAAGTCAAAAATACTTCTATTTTCAAATCAAACGTTATATTCAGTTCCAATCAAACAAAAAGTGCCTTGATGTTGAAAATTATTCCAAAAACATTGTAACTCCAACTTACATTTTTTCCGAAATTAATAGAAGTTACCAAATGTGCTCACTTTCAGTTGTCACTTGTATAGTTCGTTAGTCAATACATTCTAAATATACTATTTTTTCAATTTAATTAAAAGATCAATAAAAATAAGTAGCCATATTGTGTGGGTTAGGTACACTTAAAATTTATTTTAAGTTGATGTAGAAGAAAGCAATAGCGTTTGTATTAGTTAGTTAAAAATGAAATGATTATAAATTACAAATACTACACAAATTTCGCTTGGAAAATAAAAAAAAAATTTTAATAAAAGTTTTATTACAAACTTTGATTTGTCAAAGAAAAAATAATTGAAACAATTCAAAATTAGGTAATTATTTTATTTCAATCATTATTAAGCAATTAAAAACATTGTATTCACTCCTGTTTAGGTAAGATTAATTAATAGATTAACTTTAACTTTTTTTTCGAATTTATTTTAATTTTACAAGCTCTGAATAAGAATCAACCTTTAGAGATCAAAGTACTACATTAATAGTAGTTCTATATTTGTCCATTATTGTTACCAACAAAATTATTGCAAGTTAATGTTATATACGCAACACTTTTTTAGTTAACATTCAAGTTGATAAAAAACATATAAATTAATATTATATTATACAAAGCAATTACCGTCAAAACAAATATATATTACTCACAAATTTAATATTATAATTAAATATTTAGTACTTTCAGTCATCAAAAAAACATTAGTAGTATAGTTTTTATTAATGATAAATCGAATAAATAACAATTAGTGTGCTCTTTTAGAAATTTTGAAAGCGTTTATATAATTTTGCATATTATTTTTTATATATTTAAGTATTTTAAAAATTGGCACAAAATTAATTTGAAAATTGATTTTTATAGGTTACTTTTCATTGGAAATGAGTTTCGAATTTATTTAATGTCGACAAAAAAACTTAATTAACTGTTAAATCTTGCTTGTGAAATCAAGTTTATAAAGCAATAAATTCACCTTCGAAACTTACATACACAATGGTGTTATTGAAACAAAAACCAATACAACAATACACAGTAATTTTCGATCGGTTATTTAAGAGTTTTGGTCTTTCGTTTTCACAAAGTACAATGCGAAATACATTTCGGAATTTTGTTCTAAACCTACGCAGAGAAAGCACGACAAAAGAAATATTGTTATAAATTACATTTTGCTTTAAAATTTTAACACTTTTTGGAATTTAACATTAAGTTCTATTGTTAGAATTTCACCTCATTAATATTGAAGGTGGACATTATTTGCATTGTAAATTTTAGTGGTGAGGAATAATAAATTTGTGACTGAACTAACATGGTTAGAAATGAATTACTTCAGGTGCAGATAGTTTATGTAACCAAGGAAAACATGAATTAGTAGGTACCTGTTGAACTTTGTATTTGTATTTGAAATGACGATGTTATATAGAAGTGTGGCTAGACTATACATTATGTAATTCAAGTGGCAATGGCAATGATAAATTTTGTTTTATATAACTTTAATCGTTAAATTCATTAAAATATTTACCAACAAGAAAATTGTAACTATTTCTTTTTAAGGTGCCCTTAGATCTTAAAGAAATGCTTACTTTTGTAAATAGGTAGAAACCTAAAATCCCGTTAAAAATGAATAAATTAGTAAAGATTATTCTCCTTTCTAGGCGTGAAAGCACGAACAACAAAGAAAAAGAAATACAGAGGGCATAACTTCTATAAAGAAACACAAGTTGATGCTATCTCGGAAAGTTAGACGATGAGCCATAATTTTGAAATTTTTATTGAATAACTTGGGAGTTACGGTATAATTTTGCTTTGTGACATTTTTTTGATCTGTCACAATAAGGGGGCAGAGCCAATGCATTTTTTTCGATATCTAAATTTTAAAATCTCCTAAACCATTCAACCTATATTTTGGTCTCGTTTGAAAAGTCATTTCATGTTCTTTTGAGAGAATTTCTTGATTTGATTGAACTGTTTAGTTTAAAACAAATAAACTAAATGGCATTTTCTGAAGCGATTTCTTATTTTTCTGATTTTTGGAAAAAAAAATGTAAATAGAATTGTACTATTTTCTTAGCACGCTCTTAGTCGTTATAAAATTGGCTAAATTTTAGTGAAAACGGCGATATTTCCATCCGTTCTCGATTGAAATCACAAATTTAGTGTATGCCACTGTTTCTAATTTAAACAAAAATTAAGATAAGTGCCAGACCGCCATCATATTGCTGAAAGCTTTCTCATTACAATGACAAAAAATAGTGTAACGGATTTAGGTCGGCAATTATGCAAACGAATGTATAGGTTTTTTGGCATGATATATTTATTTACTATTTTCAGATAGTTGAACCTATTAGAGAAGAATTGATAGAGTTATAGGGGCGGTAAGAAATAAAAATAATTCAATTTCCACGGACATGTGACTACTGAGTAGAGTAAAATAACTATAACAAAGTCGCAAGAAATGAACACCAAGAGCTAATATGTAATAGATAATACTATATTTACGGAAAAATCGCAATAATACAAATTGAAAGCGTCAAAACCAATATTGTTTAAAAAAATGAAATAAAATTGTGGAGGTATTATGTTTCTATTGAAAAAGAGATTTTTTTAGAAATGTGTTTTTTTATATTTTTTTTTTTTTTATATATCTTTTTTTTGTGTATCGCAAATGTGACCACTGCTTAATTTATATGAAGAATTTGATATGATGAAAGGTAAATATTTCCTCCTATAAATGATCAACTAATTGGATTGTTCTTCCTTGAGGAGGGGCACCAAAACCATTAAGACGTTTTTTCAGGCAACGTTTCGTGCAGCCGAATGTGCACTTCTTCAGGCCTCTGTTTATTAAAAAGAAAGAATACATTTAACGGTAAGTTATATACATAAACATCATATCCTTAATATATTAATCTAAATTATAGGTGATTGACTCGACTACTTACTTAAAACAAATAAATGGTCCGCCACTTGAATAAGTGTAAAAACACATAGATATTAAACAAACACAAAATAAATTAACAATTAAATGTAAATAAATATCTCTAATAAAACACACACTCTATACGTAGAAACGAACAAACATGAATGACTAGATAACAATATGATAATGGGAATTCCTTCTTCTATTTTATTTTAGTGATTAAATTTCTATAAATATTGCTTAAATTTTGTGTGTCCGTGTTATAATTAATGTTGTTATTGTGTTTGATGATGTATATCATTTCAGCTATTAGACGTTTTTTATAATTCCTTTCTACATTTAAAATCGTAGGATTATCAAAATTAAAATTATGACCCATCTCAATATGGTGTACGGCTAACGCAGAGTCTGGTTTTTTGTTTTTGCAATCGTACTTATGATTTTTAATCCTATTACGTGTTTTTTGTTTGGTTTGGCCAACATAGCATTTATTACAGTCAAGACAGTCTATTTTATACACTACATTGTGTTTGTCAAGAATGTTTGTCTTGTCTTTTAATTGTGTGTAGATAATGTTGTAAATAGTATTGTTATTGTATGTAGCTATGTGGACGTTAGTAGTTTTAGTAATGGGATAAGGTGTTTAGTCAAGTTAGGTATATTAATAATTTTAGTATAGGTATATTGAGAATTAGGGGGATTAATTGGTGATGGTGTGTTAGTGTTATAATTATAGTATAAGATTCTGTTAATAATGTTAGTAGGATAATTGTTATTTTTCAATATATTTTTTAGAGAGGTTAGATTTTTAGTGAGATATTTAGGACTACTTAGTTTTGTTATTTTGTTTTTCATAGATTTAACTATATTTATTTTTTGGTGCTGTTGGTGATTTGATAAATAATTGATAGTCCTATTGGATGCCATGGGTTTAAAATACCAGTCAGTTAATAATTTGTTCGTGTCTTGATCTTTAATCAACCTCACATCTAAAAAGGGTAATGAATTATCTTTTTCAATCTCGTACGTAAATTTTAAATGTAGATTGTATTTGTTAAAAATATTAAGAGTATTATGTATTTCATCTTCAGGGATGCAAGTGATTACATCATCAACATAACTTATCATAAAATAGGTTCAAACAATAAATTGTAACGAACATATAAAAGCAAATCGTGCATTATTAAGTTTGCTAAAATAGGGGAAGCAGGATTGCCTATTGCTGTTCCAAATTTTTGCAAGTATATTTTTTTATTACATGTGAAGTAACTTGCATCAAACAAAAACTCTACAATTTAATTAATTACAATTAATTTATAATATATACTTTTATCCTAATGATCAAATAACGTAACGCGACAATCAGAAACTGTCGGAAACCAAAAGATTTGTTTTCGATGTTTTTGTCTCGAGACAATTCGTCGCTGACAGTTTTGTCGACTCCGGTGTGCGGTCGCCCTGAGACTGAATCCGTATTAATGTTTCTACTATTAGTACATGGCTTGTTCAGTATATCATTCATTCATAACGTTTGATTTCATTGGACATGTTTTTGGTGTGTTTTGAATTCACCCAGCTATAGAAAGTATGGGTCCAATACAATATTTATGAGCTTCCTTACGATTGAAACAATCATACCACACGTCGAATCGCCAATTACCAAAAATACTGATTAAATTGTTGTAACTGTAAATTTATTTCAAATATTGTGACGAACAACGTACAAAATAAACAGAGGGAAAAAGCACAGATTTCTAACTTTTAATGGCAATGTTATATTCAATTCAAAACAAGACACATGGTCTAGACTCATTCTGCATCTTAAATACAGCCGATATACGTTTACCTACTTTCCTTTATTACAAAACATTATAAAGATAAAAAAATAACCATTTTTCAGTTTATTTAAACTAAAATTTAGCCATTCTAGATTCTTGCTCATAGATGTATTAAAACTTCAGGTAGATCGGGAGCTGGGGAAAGTTAGCCAGTAACATTTCTTGCACGAAAAAAATGCAATCGCAAAGTATCATCTTCCTCATGGGGCGAAGTCTTGAACGTGACAAAAAATTTATGTTTTTGGGTAATCCGGAGTGGTGGCAAAAACCGTTGAAAAAAAAAACCGGTAAACCGGTTTTACAAAGACGATTTACCAATAAACCGGTTCAACAAACAGGGGATTTTAAACCGGTTCAACAAACCGCGGTTTATAAACCGGTTTACCAAACCGCGGTTTTTACACCGGTTTACGAAACCGCGGTTTTTAAACCGGTTTACCAAACTGCGGTTTCTAAACCGGTTTACCAAACCGTGGTTTTTAAACCGGTTTATTAAACCGTGGTTTCTAAGCCTACAACCTTTGTTTAAAAGTTTAAACACTTTTTTGACACGATCCTTAAACACTGCGCAGCAGTGTCGCATTACTGATTAGTTTCGTATGTCGGAACATATATTTTGATAGGGGACGAGATTTGTTCAACATTTTAAACTACTATAATATGAAGCCTACTTGCGTGTTATTTTTTAAATTTATTATATCGAATGCCTATGATCAAATGTATTTCCATTAAAGTAAATTTTTCTAAAGTAGTCTAAGAAAGAAGTAATTTTAATTTACATATAAAATTTGAATGTATTTATCACGTTCAAGTACCGGAAAGATTACCTATATTATTCTTTTTTAAACGGCTTACGTCTTAAAATGTATTGTAGTAATTTTCCCATTTATTGTTAATAATGAATTACACTTGCATACCAGCATTTGTAAATGTAAAGTATTCTCTAAATAATATTTAATATTTATTAAATGATTCTATTTGTTTACAATAAACAACATCGAAAAACTATAACTACTACAGTAAAATCCGTTTAATGCTATCGGTCGCTTATTGTTATCCAACCGATGGTTTGAATTAGTTTACATGCAAAAATTACCGGATAATGTGATCAAAAAATCGGGTATTGTTATCACTATCGAGGAATTTCAAGCACAATAAAATCCATTTCTAAGTAAATTTATGGTTAAATGACAAGTTTCTTTAGAAAACACGTTGCTTATTTTAATCCCTACACAAAGACTAATGCGGACTAACGGTTTATTTTTCACTTTCAAAAAATATCAAACAGATTGATCTCTAACTTTTTTAAATAAATTTGTGAACATTTACGTTTTTATTTTCTTTTTAAACCACGTTATTTTCTTTTCAGAGGGTGTGGGTGTTTTTGTAAATGTGCACTTAGTTTTGTGCATTCAAATTTATGTTTAGTTTATTTTTGTTGTTCGTATAATGTCGACAAAAAAAGAATTGATCTCTCGTTAAAAGAGAAAGCGGAAATTATAAAAAAATACGATAAACTTAAAAATGGCTAAGCTATCATCATCAGCTAAATGACACTGGACGCTATTTCGAACGTAGTGGAATAAATCCGCTAATCTGAAAACGGAATTCTTACATTTTACGGCTCATATCTAATCTAATTACATGCTCTGGTCATGGAAAGAAATAAAAAGAACCAGTGGTTTATGCAAATGCAAATTTTTAAAATAATTATTCTAAGTATTGTGATATTTGCGTAATGAACCAAATTGACCAATTAGTGGTAAAATTACAACAATTTAAAGTTAATAAATAAAAAAGATTTTTTAAAATTTCTTTAGTTTCAAGTGTTTCAACTTTTAAACAACGTTTGCGAAAAAATTAAATGTTTTATACGGTGTAAAAGCACTTTTTGTCCGTGCTATTGCAATTGCCGGCACTATACGTTCGGCAGTCAAATAGCAGTCCCACCACATGTTACGTTTTTACACCTTATAAAACAATAATTATACTATTTTCAAAAACTGATCACAAATGTTGTTATTTCCATGACATAATGTCAAAATGACTGCTTTGTTTACTGAACGTAAAAGTAACTAACCAATAACTTTATAGCATTAAAATTGTCGACATTGATCGTATTAATTAAAAATGAATTTATATTTGGATTCTCAAGCTGCAGTTTTCGAAAAAACTTTGATAAACGTCGCGAAATTCTTTGCATTCTCGAATGTCTTTTAGCTCGCGCTGCGTAGCGTTTCACTATCTTGAATCAAAACAACGATTTTGATTATAAGTCTGTGTTAAAATTTTTACATTGACAACTCTTATTTTGTTATCATTTTTGGGAACATAATACAACCACATTCTTAAGAGTATTTAAAGTCCCTTTGTTAGAGATTCTAAATAGGTTTAACCAGTTTTTAGTTTTTGCATGAATAGATTTAAATCCCCTAAATTATTTACAATACCTTTCTAGTTTCTACGGAAATGAGTCACTTGTTATTTGTTACTGCAATTAGTTTAAGCTTTGAGGTTTATAATGTTTTATTATTTTATAGTTTATACTTTATAATTTGCAGCAATTCTGGGTGGCAATTCCGTCGAAAGACAGCGACTTTTACGCAACAAACAAAATTTAGAATAAAGTGGAGTTGAGTGGTATTATCTACTATCTATACATTTTTCGACTACACTTTCTAGGAAACTACAAAAAATAAAAGAGTTTAAAAATAAAGGGCATACTCATGCACACTCAATAAATCAAAACTGAGGCAGCACGGCATTTTCCAAATAATATATACTTTTTGTGTAGCAGGCATTAGGTTGTCGTTCGCAGATTAATAAAGAGCATGCAGTAGCTTGTATTACCAATTACCATGTCTCAGTATTTTATTTATTAAGTCTACTAGTACCTCAGTAGTATTAGAAGTAAAACCTACTAAATTCTTTGCAGTTTTTTATGAAAAGGAATAGAATATTATTAATACTAAACAAACTACAGAAACAGTGACACACTTACACAAGTCACACAAAAATAACTTAGTAAGTACCTACTTACTACTTAGCATGAATTTTTTCTAATCAAGCGAAAAAATAGAGAACAACCATATTTCACAATTTCAACACGGTTCAATAAACTGGTCTTTTTAAACCGCTTTAACAAACCACGTAATTTAATTGGTTCAACAAACCGATTTATACAACGGTTTCAAAACGGAATTTTTAAATCGGTTCAACAAATCGATTTTAAACCGGTTCAACAAACCGATTTTTAAACCGATTTTTAAACCGGTTCAACAAACCGATTTTAAACCGATTTTTAAACCGGTTCAACAAACCGATTTTAAACCGGTTCAACAAACCGATTTTAAACCGATTAATCGGTAAACCGGTTTACGGTTTATGTATGAACTGCGGTTAACCGTAAACCGATTTACCGGTTAATCGGTAAACCGGATTTCATTGCCACCACTAGGCCAATAGCGATACTTATATTATATCAATCAGGATTGTATGCCATACCGATACGGCGACAGTAAATGTCCGCCATACTTGTCAAAACATATCAGTTTCTTAACGCATGGTGGGCATTTGGTGTCGTCACACCGGTATGCAATATTACGTTTCCGTATTTTGGCTTTCTCTTGATTAATATAATCTAAGTAACACTATTCCCCAAAAACATGTATTTTTTTGATACGTTCAAGACTTCGCCCCAAAGGGAAAATGAAACCTGAGCAGACACTTTCCCCAGAGCCTTGACGTGGGGCAAACCATACGACGATTTTATTGCTAGCTCCAGGTTAAGAGTATTTCTGATTTGTAATTAATTAATTGTCATGGTTTTCAATAGTTCTGAGAAGATAATTGAGTGTTTCAGCTATACAACAGACATCATTGTCGGCTCTTACTGGTATGGTATCATTAGTATTAAATACAGTTTTATAAGATGTAGTACTTCTAGTTTTATTTGTTCTTATTCAAGGGTACATTTTTTCTGAAATCAGTGCTCTTTAATTTTTTTCTGTAATTCGTTTTCGTTTTCTATTTCGTATTAGGCAGTCTAATATTTTCCCATTTTTGAGGATGCACTTGTAATATCAAATATTTTCAAATCAGAAATAACAATCAACGGTGGAATACTCTAATATTCTATTCTCGCACCAACATTTCTTACCTACGTCAAAAAATAAGTACTTCATAAATGTTACCAATCCTAGTTTCAAAACTGTTTTTTTTTATTAATAAAATGGTATAAACAGCAATGCGTTTGAATAATTACAAAAAAAAAAACAGCTTACATCACGCCTGGATCCAATAAAATACAACAGAACCAAATTCATTACTGTCAAAGTAAAAGTTGTTGATCACTGACTCTAAAAGTGAAATAATAAAGCCTATACCTTTTAAAGAGATTTTATATACTAGATGCTTTTGCGTACTTGTATTTTATATTATTTATTTATTATAATAATAATAATAATAATAACTTTATTGACCAAAATTACATACTGGTATGCTTTTGATATGTCTACAATTAACCGTATAAGACTAAAAAAACAAAAGAAAAGAATATATATATATATATATATATATATATATATATATATATATATATAAGATATAAGTATTTTTATTGTATAGACTAGTTTTATATGAATACGGCCGGATTGCGCTCGACCGTTTTGCGCTCTTACCTGAACTCGACCAGTTTGCGCTCTGCGATTTAATTATAGAAATTTGAACCTACCCTATTGTCTCCGATCGACCGATTTGCGCTCTCTTGTAATATAATAGTTATTTGTATACCTAGGCCGAGAAATACCTTAATTCCTTATAGAAAGTATTTTAACTAAAGGCGTTTTCCCCGATCGCCGTTTCCCTCCGATCGCACTGCCCCCTTGAACAATTTTTGTTTTTGTTTTAAAGAAAAAAACTGTACTAACTGTAACCTACCAACCAACACCGTTTACCCCGATCACATGAAAACAACTTAAATCTCGATAATTTCAAAATGTTTATAGTACAAGAGAGCGCAAATCGGTCGATTGGAGATAATAGGAAGGTTTAAATTTATATAATTAAATTGCAGAGCGCAAACTGGTCGAGTTTAGGTACGAGCGCAAAACGGTCGAGCGCAAACCGGCCGACACCTTTTATATATGCATAAATTCGTCAACTGTATATGGCTCTATTGTGCATATATGCTCTTTTACTTTTTTTTTAAATATATTAATATTCTGTATCTGCTTTAGAGATTCAGGCAATTTGTTATAAAACTTGATGCACGCGTAGTAACAACCACGTTCAGTTTGTGTTAATCTGTGCACAGGGTATACATAGTTTTTTTTCTTGTTGCGCGTCTCATAGCTGTGCAGAAATTTATTTGAATTGAAGAAAGTTTGGTGCTTTTTTAACAACAATATACACTCACTAATATACAGGGTGTCCCACGACGATTAATACAAGTAATATATCAGAATTGGGCAGTAGTAGATAATTATAATTTTGAGGGTGTAAATTAGAACAAATGTTGCATCTTTTCTTGTTATTGTGTTACCCAATAAGGTATTTGTTTTTGGCCACGTGACGTCGCATTCAAAATTATTAATGGGACAACCTGTATATTTGTGCCTTTCTGTGTTCCTCCCGATAAAACAATTCCAACTAACTAGCACACTTGGGGTCTAAAGTGATTAATTCAAGAGCTACAGGTACTTAAAGGATTGGAAGTATATAAAAAATTCAAATTGAATCCCCTGTAATTTTCGGCTACAGATTTAGAAGATTTGAAAAAATACCTCATTGGGTAACACAATAACAAGAAAAGATGCAACATTTGTTCTAATTTACACCCCCAAAATTATAATTATCTACTACTGCCCAATTCTGATATATTACTTGTCTTAATCGTCGTGGGACACCATGTATATACCACATATAGTTAATAAATTATTATGGCGAAATTTATTTCTACAGCTCGCGCTGGCTTCAAGATTCAGCATAGATCATAAACAACGTTTTTGTATTTTAAAAAGTCTGTTTGTCTGTGATGAAGAGCCACAAAAGATTATTCCATATCTAACAATAGAGGAAAAGTTTGCATGGTACACATCTTTGAGGGTTTCAAAATACAAATTTTGGGATAGAGCCTTGATCATGAAGCAAGCATTGTTTGCTTTAGTGCATATATAGTTTATATGTTCGCTGAATTTCAAATGGCCGTCTACGTGTATTCCTAGAAACTTGGTACAGGCAGAGATCGTATAGTCACATATAGATTCGACAGCAGGTGCTGTGCTTTTTCCAGTATTGAAGAAAACGCACTAAGTTTTCTTCGGATTAAGGATCAGACCGTTGGTATCGAACCATTGTTGTAGGTTTTTATTTGTGCACTCGCTGTATCTTCTAGATCTTCCAGAGTATCCGATGCACCAATATATTAGAATCATCCGCGTAACTTACGAGTTTGCACTTATTTCCTGTTAATATTGTGGAAAGGTCGTTCACATAAATTATAAAGAGTATAGGGGCCAAAACACTTCCGTGCGGAGCACCTCTAGTAATGTTTCGTTTATTAGATAAGTATTTAACCCCTGCAACGTTTATACAAGTTTGCTGATAGCGATTTGTGAGGTACGACCTAAACCATTCTCCGGAGACTCCACGGACTCCCGCAGCCGACAGATTTAGCAGCATAGTATCATGCTCCAGCATATCGAACGCCTTCGTGAGATCTAGAAAAATTATCATCAATAGCAGTCGTTACTGTATGAAGAAAGTCAAAAATAACTGTTTCAGTACTTTTTTGTTTCAAAAATCCATGTTGAAAGTCACCAAAGAAATTTGTAGTTTCTAAGAATTTTTTTACTATTATACATTAATTTTTCTAGGATTTTGGAGAACGTAGATAATAGACTTATGGGTCTATAATTATCTAGATTTTCTTTATCTCCATTTTTATGGACGGGAATCACTTGGGCCAACTTCAGTACATCTGGAAATTCTCCCTGTGCGAAGCATTCATTGAATAGCAGCATAAGAGGTTGCACAAAAATGCAGCTACATTGTATTACTAAAAATTGTGGGATATTGTCAAATCCGCACGATTTTTTTTGTTTTTAGGCTAATTATTACGTTATAAAGTTCTGTCTCTGAGACCGGGTATATAAACGTAGATTTATCGTTACTATTATGTTTTGGAGGCAACGTGCTTTCTCTGTGTTTGCTTTGTGGGATTGTTTTGTTGAAATGTTGGTTAAACTGGTCTGCAAGCTTCATGATATTAACTTCACTTGGCTCCACCCTTTCTTTCTGGTTCGTCTGTAAAATATTTCTCACAATTCTCCATGCAGTTCTTGATTTGTTGTCCGACGCCGTTATTGCGTATTTGTTTTTTTTTACGTAGATTACTTAAATTTTGTAAGTATGTTTTCAGCAGTTTTGTGTATATTGGTTTGTATAATGGATCATTACGGCACATTGTGTTTAGCAGATTGAGCTTGTCTTTCTGAGCTTGTATGTCCTCGGAAGGTAGTTGTTTCTCCTTCTTTTTACGTTTCTGAGAATTTTTTAATTAGAAAATGTTTATCGAAATAATGAGTAATTGTTTGTGTAAATGTTAGAAACTTGCCATGGATGTTTTGGTTTTTCCACAGATCAGTCCAACTTTTTTTTATGAGGTCTGCTTTAAAGTTTTCAACTGCTTGAGAGTTAAAGGAACTTGTAGTGCTATATTCTATGGACGGCTTTGATTGCCGATAGTTCAGTGAAAAAAGCTGGGCCGAATGATCAAACAAGTCTAGAATACTTATTTTATAACTTTGAGAGTCGATGTTTGTAAAAATATTGTCTATAATGCAGATGATGTATTTGATGTAGTACGAGTGGATTGGCTTATTGTCCAGACCATATCGAAAGACTGTAAAAGGTTGTTTTTTCGTTGGAAGTAAAACGTCGGTGTTATAGTCGCCGGCTGCTATGATTTTTGTGTCAGGTTTTTATGTAATGTTGATAACAATGCTTCAAATTGTCTTAGAAAGATTCCAAATGTAGATTCAGGTCCTATATGATAAATAAAAAGAACGACATATTCCTTTCCATTGATTTTGTATCGAATTCCACGGCATTCAAAGACAAAATCTAAGCAGAACGTATCGCATTCAGTGACAACTTCATATTTTGTGAAGTTTTCTTGCACATATATACATACTCCTCCGTGTATATGATTTTTTTCTGATGTAGGCAGTTGCTAGTTTGTATCCATCGATATCTTCAAATTCAAATTTGGATAGCATCCAGTGTTCCGAAAAGCATACGATGTCTATTGTTTCTGGGAATGCTTGCAAATATTGTTCTATGGCAATTATTTTGTTTTTGAGGGAACGAATATTCTGATGCATAACATGTATATTATTCTGTAGGGATTGTTTTGTGTCTAACTGTTTACCTGGTTCATCGCTTTTTGTGTGAAAAAAACGATTGACACAGGTACCATTCGGCCATATGCTTGGATCCATAATTTTTCCAGGTTCAAATCATTTACTGTTATTTTGAACGACGAATAATAAGTAAGGTGTTTTGATTCCAGCTTTTCACATATTAGTTCAGGAAAATTGGGCTTTAAGTATTGTATAAGTTGACTTTCCGTTGTTTCGGGATCTAATTTATGGACGTGGATATATACTCGCTTAATTGCAGCTTTCACACCACATTCAGTGCTTTCCATATTGTTTCCAACAATGGTTGGGAGTCGCGGTTTTTTTCTTCTACTTACTATTTTCCATTGCTCTTTATGTTGACTTGGGGATTCTGTATTATATGTTTTTTTTAATGTATCGGCGTAATCATTTTTTGGTTGTGTAATATTATTTTTCAAATCGTCTTTATTATTTGGTTGGCCGTCAATAATGTTTTTGTAGTTTGATTTGTTTTGAGTTGTACTTTTCTTAGCAATTACAGACTTAATACCTAATGATAACTTATCATTATTTATTTCGAGTGTATTTACCTTTGCATTTGATAATTTGGAGGACGCACTGTTATCCACTTTTGGAATTTCACTACACTGTAGTTTATTTAATAGAGCGATTTGATTTTTTAACGAGTCTATTGCAATTTGTTGGGTATTAATTACCGTGTTTTTTTCAGTCAATAATTTTTTTAGATATTTAATTTCCATTAGATACATGCACATGGGTTCGTTTAAATCGCGTTTATTCGAATTTTCATCTTCGTCATGGCGATTTATATTAGCACTATTTTCACAACAAATTAATTGCTTTTCGTCAATTATTTTTATTAATTTTACATGTTTAGCACAGCTTGGATGATATACAGCACTGCATATTATACATTTTAAGCAATTTTGCGGAATTTTATTGCAACGTTTACACGTTTTGTTAAGCGTATTTTCTAGTACGTCCGACCCGCTAGCCGCCATAATAAGCATTCGTTTCCAGCAAACCTTCAAGATTTGAAGAAAAATGTAACTTAAATAACTTAATACCTCAAGAAAAAGAAATGGTACATAATTAATTTAACAAAAACACATAGGGGCTTCCAAACTTTGACAGTTAGTAGCGATCATATTATTGAAGCTACATCTGTCAAATTGGCTGTCATGTATTCAGTCTGTTTTGCCAAATCACCATAAACGGATATAGCGTTTAACAACACGATTTGAGGGCATGGTCATCTCACGTGGACGGGATGTGAACTGGTCAACGAGATCATGCGATTTGACCTCGTTAGACTTTTTCTTGTGGGGTTTTCGTAAGTCGCTGGTCTATGCGAATAAGTCAGAAACCAGAGCGGCCCTCAAAACCAACATAACCAGTGCCATCGGTCAAATTCAACCTAATTTATGCGCCATGGAAATTTCGCATTCACACACACTTTGTTTTATTTAAATTTAATGACAGGAAGTAGTTAATGAAAGGCCTTTTTATACTGTAACAAAGGCATTCGCAAATTTGAATTTCGCGCGGTTAAGATAGAGGGAAGATTCCGGTCACGAAAGGGGTAGCGTTCTTCTCATGATCATCCGGTAAGGGCATTAGTCGATATACACTTGATGGTGGCGGGTGTGAGCCCTCAAGGAAAGGAGACTGGTGTAAAATTTAAACTATTCTTTATTTTATTAAACCTTTAAGTGATTGCCGTTGGGTTTTTTTTATAAATCGACCATTCCTTACAATACAATGCAAGTCTCTAACTTGAAATAAATTCAGTTATTCAAAGATAGTTTTTTAAATAAATATAGACACGTCGATTAGTATTTTAAATCGCCCTCTTTTAATGAAAAAAATGTAATACGGTATGTCCCAAATTTTAGATATGAAGGCATCGATTTTCTTTTCAATGGTAACCAAAATATTTTTAAAACTATTCTGAATCAAGGTAAAAATATTTAACAAACATTATCTAATTCAAAAAAAACTCGACAGCCTTTCTTCAATTAATGCTTAAAATGTTGTCCGTCTACTAACTGACAATACCCTAAGCGTAACCAAAACTCATTTTGGACATTTCTAATTACTTCGGCGGGAATTACTACACTCCTGTCTTATTCGCTGTTTCAACTCCTCAATACTTGCCGGTTTGGTTTTAAAAACCAAATAGAAATAGTCTATAGGTGTTTAATCCGGAGAACTGGTGGCCATTCAACGGGTCCTCTTCTGCTAATCCATCGTCCTGGAAATACATCATCCAAGTGCTCACAAACAGCTCTTGGAAAATGAAGATGCGCAGTCTTGTAGAAACCAAATGTATCTATTCGGGACATCAGTTTCTACAGGATTAAGAAACATAATATTCAAATTGTGAATTAGCTCTTCCCGCAAGAATTCTAAATATCCCGCTTTATTAAGATTTCCTTGGAAGAAATTGGTCCCATAATTCGATCACCAACAATCCTTGTCTAAACATTAACTTTTTCTGGATATTGAGTGTAGCAGTGTAGGTTGTGGTCTACCCAATAACGACAATTTTGACAACTTGCTTCACTATTCAACATAAACGTTGATTCATCAGGAAACGTGATGTTTTCTATGGTTACAACATTCCTATTTGGTAGATCCTCATTTGTTCACAAAACTAGAGCCTTCTATCCGGATCATCTTCAGTGAGTTCCTGGAGGATTCTTATTTTGTAACGATGAAATTTTTGCTTATCTTTCTGAAATGTGCATTTTCGCGAAACTGTTTTTCAATTTCTCAGTGAATAAATAAATAACTTTATTTTGTGTTCTTGTACTATCGCCGTAGCGAATCATTCTTAAAATATCAATCTTATGGGTTTCAGTTAAGTAAGGCATTTTGGTCGATTTTTCGACAAACAGTGAACAATAAACTACAATGTGAACAATGAAACGACTCGCTATGCGTCGAATGCAATGCTATTCTTCTTGTTTTTATTAACTAACTTAAAGCCATTTAGTTAAGATATCAACCCAGATTGACAAAAAAGGATAAACGAATACCAATTTTAACCTTTATAAAAATTGTAATTCGTTAAATTAGATTTCTTCATTTTTCGAATAAAGTAACTTTTATTAAATTTTTTTTCCTGAAATTATCACTAAAATAGCAAAAAATCGGCAGTAAAGTAAATAAGATCGGCACATTTTTGTCGGTAGATGAGTAATAGTTATTTATGTATCAAGGCACTAAAAATTTGATTTTTCATGACGAATGTGCAAATAAAACAGGCGAGTCATGAAAAAGAACTTTAGTGCTGAGGTACATATTATATTTTTTCTACTACTAGCTGTGAAGTAGACAATTATTGCGTCTCCTAGCCAACTGAGAAGTTGAATTTCTCTATTAGTGGTTAAAAATTTTTTCTATTTTTGACCTAGGTTAATAATGGACAATTTCAAATTTTTTGAGAATCTAAGAATAGTTGTTTAACAAAAACGAGTGAAACATAATTTTGTATATCCAGGTGATTATCTTTAACTTATTTGCTGCTTAAAATTACCTAACACGATAAAATTATTTGAATAAAAAAATTAGTTTAAAATTCGCGCCCCCATCCCATAACCGCAAATACATAACCTGAATTTATTTATTTATTAAATATGATGGTAGAATCAGTTTTTTCAGGTTTCCCAAAGGAGATTTAACCAGGCGAGTTAAGTTACATCAAGAATTTTAAGTAAATTACAAACATTTTGTTGTAGGTATTTTGAATGGTTAACAGAATCTGGAAGGTCCGATCTGTTGCATAAAAATCTCGACTCTAAAAACTTAACGAGTATGTGGTGAACACTTGCCATTCCTAAATGAATTACAAGTGTCAATTTCTGAAACCCAATATTCAAATGATGCAAGGTATATTAGCGAAGCAATAAATGCCCGTTAACATCTCTAGCTATACCAAAACTACTCAAGCTTGCAGCTCAAATACTCTTAGGTAAAGAAAATTACGGAGGAACATTCTTAAATTGCAACGTGAAAAGAAAGCACTTCAATTAAAGTTAACATCTCCCAACGATTACTTCCCGAAAGCAGAGCACAAATTGTGACAGCCGAAGTGGACTTAAAAATAAACCACTAAGAAGCAGGAGATAAATAGAGGAATACAAACAATTTTCACTAAAATTATATTTTACGAGCCCCAAAATGTTAATTTTAAAGTAGGTTTTAAATTTTTGCCAGCTCAAACTGCTACGTGATCATGGTTAGAGTTATATATAAAAAGTTAAACAACCCTTGTGCTACATCTTTACAAATACGATATGTAAAGGTGACAAATTGAAGTCGATAGTATTAGACTGCATAGAAAAGCTACAATTACAATGCGGTGCGAATGTTAGGGCAGTAGTAAAATTTTCTAAGCCTAATTAAAAGAATATATGTATCACCTGAAAAACCAAACCTTCTCGTAAACGATAAGAAAATCTATTATTTCTACGATGTCTCCTATTTATTGAAGTCGGTGCAAAATAACTTGATTAAATACGATATAATCTGTAATAACAAAAAAGTATCTTGGAAAGACATTAAAAATTTCTACATGTCAGACAAATCTAAACCGCTGCGATTGGCTCCTAAATCAACTAATTTACATATCACAATTTTCAGAAAATGAAGGTGAAATATGTCACACAAGTGTTTAGTGAATAAGTTGCAGTTGGTTTATCAACATATGTTGCTTTTAATGCTTTTTGATTTATTTGCATTTCTGTGCTACTTGATTTTTACAAGAAAAATGTTTATTTTTTATTTTTTGCATAAATTTGGCTAGTAGTAGAAAAAATAGTATATACACTATGGTTGTGAAGTCCATTATGACAGACTTCACAACCTTGGTGTATAATATACTATTTTCTAAAATCTCAAAATTTGAACAAAATCGGGGAATTTTTTTATCGTTCTTTAAGGAGTAGATGTAATCAGCTGTTTTCATTTTTTCACAAATGTTTGCGTCGCGCATGCGCGATTTTAAAATTTACATTGATTTTACACATCTCTACTGGCAAAAACGTGAACTTAAAAATCGTCCTATAATGAATCATTTTAGTACCGATTTTATTTACTTTACTTCCGATTTTTTGTTACTTTACTGACGATTTCGGAAAAAATGTATGTAAACTTTAGAATCGAGCATTTATCGTAAAAATGAAAACAGCTGATTACATTTACTCCTTAAAGAACGTTAAAAAATGCCCGGATTTTATTCAAATTTTGGGATTTCGGAAAAATTATAATGTGCTTAGGGACTAAAGTTCTTTTTCATGATAGATAAATAACTATTAAACGACAAGGAATAAAAATTTAAAATTTACCACCCATGTATACCTTTATATATCCTTTAAGAATTCTTATAAACAAATTGTGGTTCCCTTTAAAAAAAGTCGATAAATCATATCTAAAATTTGGGACATATTGTATAATTTTTTTTTTCATCAAAAATAGAGTGATTTAAAATACTAATCGACTTGTCCGAGCATATTACTTAAAAAAACTATTTTTTATTAACTAAAGTTAGAGTGTATTTTAAAATTACCCACGAATGAAAACTGGAAATGATGTAATTAAAAATTTTCTCAAAAGAGTTTCCTTGCCGAGATATAGAGTTATTAAAAATGATAATTTCTAAGATTCATCAAAATGTACAAAAAAGTTTAAGCTGAAATTAGGCACATCAATGATTATTCCGATTTACTGAAACTCATTGTATTTAATCTCAACTTAATATCTTTTTTTCTGAAAAATCACACGCAACTTATTTTGGTTTTTACTAAATAATGTGGTTGTTTATATTAATGGACGTACCAGCCTGAATGACATTTATGTGATTAATTGTATTTGATTAGACATTTACGTGTGTCAAATTTCAGTCATTTTGAAAAATCTTAGAAAAACCTAAAAAATATAAATTGTATTCAATCTGGTCCCGGTAAGAAAAACTTAATTTATAATTTTTGTTTTCAACAGTTATATTGTGTAACTTTCAGTCGTATATTGACATATTTTTTCATGTATATATAAATTAAAAACATCTATAATTATAAATTAAAACAAATTATAAATAAACAAATTAATTAATGCAAACATTCTGTGTGGGAAATAGATATCCTGGTTTGATCCACAAACTCTAAGCGAAATTGGCCTGAGGAAGTGCTCGCATAGAGCACGAAACGTCGCCAAAATTGCACATTAAGTTTTGTGTTTTGATTGCCCCCCTAAAAAGAAGGTAAAAGAAACATCCTGATTAATAACAAAGGAGGAACTATACCTGTACCGGAAATTATCAATATTATCTTACATATTTTACCTAATAGCGAACAATCACATAGTTTTGAAAATTTTATTCATTCTTTCATAAATATGTCGGATCTATTACCGAAGTAACATTTCAGGATGCAGTTTTTTGCTCTATATGTAAGTTGAATCAAAGGGCTGATTAATCTACAAAGGAAATAATATACCCACAATTCCCATTGACGCACTTACTGCTTAAATGTTTAAGCTAATAAAACAATCTGACCAAACGCAAATATCAACAACAGAAGTATGAAAAATCACAACTTATTGATTATAGTGAGTACTTCCATCATAACGAAGCGGCAGATATACTTTCACCATCCAAATTTTAGCACAAATCAAAGCTTTAATTTCTCTAATATTCACAATACATTTATGTTACATTACAAGAAACACTTTTGCGGATATTTATAAACTACAGTTTTAATATTAAATTTCACTATTATTTCCTGCATTGCACACTGCACTCAATGTGTTATTGAATTATTAACATTTGCCAACACAAAAAGCTTTTGCTATATACGAACTGTACAATAGAAACATAAATTGTGTTTGACACCAAATGCTAAACTATAATATCTAGAACCTGAGAAATTTAAAAATACACTCGTTGTTACGCTTAACTGTTTACTCAAAAAATACATTATATACAGTCTATTAGTGTCAAAACTTGCTCACAACAAAAGTTGCAATTTAAAAGTTATTTACAAATAATAGTAAGTTCATTTAGTAAAATGGGAAAATCACCATCGTACAAAAAATTTTAAATAAACTTCCAAGAAGTATGACACTGGCTCACAAAGCTTTGCATTAAAAAAAGCTTTTAGCAATAACATGGTGACAAAAGTACATATGTAATTAAAAATAAATTTGTTTATGGATAACATAAAAATGTGAATGTTTATATATAATTAAAAATCAATGTAGATTACTATAGCAGTATGAACTTTAACAATAGATACAATTCTAAAATCTCTGAAAATCTTAGATACCTTCGTGAAAACAATGACAGTTTTCATGCCTGTTTCTTGGGAAAGAAAATTTGTATACTTGAATTTAAAAAAAAAAACCAGCTAGAAAGTCGAAAAAAATGTTAAATTTGAAAAAGTTACATACCAAATTGCGCTTGGAAATATGAAAAAACGCTTCAAGGTAAGTGAACAATACCAATTTCCCTATAATAATGAAATGTCCAAATTATATTAAAAAATCATGTGGTTTTGTACGCGGGATGGTTGTTAATAGAATTGTTCACTAATTAATAGACGCATCCTTCTTATCATGCATATGAAAGCTTATCAATAGCTTAGCAGTAGGTGCTACCGCAAATAAAATAATGAAATAACTTCACAAATTATTCATACAAAAGTTAAGAGCATTGAGCATGATATTGTGTTAGATTAAAATTAAAAAATAGGACTAGTTCTTGTCTAGCTTGTCCTTAGTAGAACTAGTTAAACAAGTGTACTGCTAGTAATTTCAATGTCAGTGAACACAATTGAGTAAATGTGTCACATAAAAAAATTAATCAACACAATGCACCATTATTTTTGTGCGCAGTTTTCTTAATTTGTTGTATACTTAAATTATATAATATAATGTGCAATGCCAATATTGACATTAAAATTTACTATTTGTACTAAAGATAAATATGACTTCTAATGCAAATAGCGTCACTGTACCGTTCTGTATAAACCAGCCTTCTAACATACCGGTAATTAAAATTTATATTTCAAAGAGCAATTGACAATAACGGTATAAAAATATAAAACCCACTCTATTTCCAATTATCACAAAAATATAAATTTATTGAAAGTTCGTGGAATCTAAAAGATTTTCTCGCGGAATTTATCAAAATTTGGCTTATGAAAAAATTTACAAAACGCTTAAGAAATATTAAATAAGATATGTGTGACATTTTATTGCATAGAAAGTTCAGAAAACTACATTAAAAATTTGCTAACGGTTTTGCATTTCTCTCAATTTTTTTATGACTTACCCTAGGTTATTAAGTTTCATATTTAAATTAGTTCAAATAGCAACTTGTGTTGTATGTGTGTTTCCGTATATTCATCTATTCAATATACTTAAATTTGACTATAAAACATACCGAATTAGTGTCGAAAAGTCATGCAAAAAATTAATTCATTATATTTGAAAGCTTACGTAAATCATATTATATTATTTTCATTAACATGCTTTCACAACTATAAAGTTAATTACGAATTTACTCGTAAATTATTAAATAATAAAAAATCCTATTGAAACCGTACCAATTACATTGCAAAAAGTTACTCGCGTAATTAAAAAAAGTGAATGTTTAAGTGAATAAATGAAATCATTTCTTGATGTAATTTCCGGGGTACTGGATCGTGATCGAGCAGTATTTGTAACTGACACTTTGCGTGTGTGATCACTATTTTCGGACTGTTACAAATAAATACTTCTGAACCACAGAGTAACAGCCGAGAAATTACTCTAAGAATGTCGAAGTGTAACCATTATGAAAACATTCTTCAAAGTCTGATTATTTTGAATTTAAAGAAATGTGGTCATCGATAACTAATTCTTTTATCATTTGTTTTATGGGTGTTAAACAGAAGCAAATAAATAATCTTATGTATGAATTAATATAAACTATTTAGCTTAAGGTGCCTCTACACCAAAACTTCTTATGGAGAATTTCATCTATTAATGTATCTCGTTTAATTTTAATGTAATCTTGGTAAAATCGATGCTGTTGTAAACTTTACAGTATTTTCTGCACGGTGACCATCGTATTTTTGAAAAAAAATGTGAAATGACGAATTGCGTTATAATAAGACACGTGTATACTTTATTAAGAAACAAAATATAAACAAAATCGAAGGCCAAAGTAGCTTTTATTATGTTACACGTATGCAAAAAATTTTGAATAAAATCGATCAATAAATAAAGTAGCAGTCGATGCACAATAATTTTGTAATAAAAGTAATGTTATCTTCTTACATGCGTTCCTTGTTTATCAACAAGAGTTCATTTTAGAATTGTCCAGATGTCTAGGTACTGAGGAACTTTAATACTTCCCAAGCAGCACCAACTATTTCAATAACATTATATGAATATAAATCAAATATTTGTCTGTTGGAAATCTGTGTTAAATATCCCTACGTGCAGATTCATATTATATTTTTATTTAAAATTAGTGATAAACAAATATATAAGAAACATATTTGGTATATATAAGTATATATATTACCCTTGGTATTATATATATATTCACCAAAGAAAACCTTTTGTTGCCAAATTCTCTTAGATCCTTAAAGAAAGGACATAAATGCATCAAACTTTAAGTTGCGTTTGTGTTTTAACAATTGTATCTTACCATCGGTCAGTATGTATACAATCCCTAACGTGGATGTTTCTGTTTGTGTAAAATAAATCGAATGAGGTCAAGTAAAAGTGCAAGAGCAGGAGAAACAACTAAACAAGTAAAAGTGTAGGAGAATAGCGACCACCTCTCGATAACGGCCACGGCCACTTATTTGTAAACTTTCTTGGAAAAATACATGTAATTCTACCTCCCATTTCCGGCCATTCCTAAGTAAGGTCATTAGTAGACAACAGCTTAGCGTTCAAGTTGTGCATAATATATAATTGTTTCATTGTGTGAGGCTTAAGTAATTACCGGTATTTAAGAACGGATTTAAAGAATTTGTTCGATTTACAATAGACAGTCATTACAGAGAAAGTGCAATTAAAAGGCTCATTAAGCTCACCCTAAAAATCGTATTTTGCGTACATAGTTTGAGTTAGTATGTTCAACAATGCTGTTACATATAGACGTACAGAAAAATTACAATGTCGCTAAAAAGAAAACGTTTGTCTCTTAAAGAGAAAATTGATATAATTGTGGAAAGTAAAAAGTTCAATACCAGTGCTAGAAAGTTGGCTGAAAAATTTAGTGTTGGAAGAACACAAGTTAACGATATTTTAAAAAACAAATGTGATTTAAAAAAGCTATTTGAAGAAGGTTCCAATACAGAGCAGAAGAGAAAATTTCCTAGAACTGAAGGTTTAGAAATTGACCAAGTAGTTTACAATTGGTTTTGTAAAACTAGAAATAAAAATATCCCTATACCTGGACTTTTAATAAAAGAGAAAGCATTTGAAGATTTTAAAGCTTCAAATGGGTGGATTGAGAAATTTTGTCAAAGACATAACATAACCTTTAAAACAATTTGCGGGGAGTCAGCTGATATTAACCTGGACACTGTTGAAGCTTGGAAAGCAAAGCTGTCAGTAATATTGAAGGAGTATTCACCCAAAAATGTGTACAATGCTGACGAGACCGGTTTTTTACCTTGCGATGCCAAACAAAATGTTCTCTTTAAAAAACGATAAATGTAGTGGTAAAAAGCTGCAAAACAAAGATTGACAATTTTATTTTGTACAAATATGGAAGGTGATAAGGAAAATCCGTTAATCATTGGAAAAAGTAAACACCCAAGATGCTTTAAAGGCTCTCATATCAACAAATTGCCCTTAGAATGGGTATCTAATAAAAAGCTTAGATGACGGTAGAGATTATGACTTCCTGGCTAAAAAATTGATAAAAAATGAAAAAGAAAATAGAAAAGTCTTATTATTTCTGGATAATGCCACGTCTCATCCCAAAGTGACTCTTGAAAATGTGAACATTGTTTTTCTACCCCCAAACACCACATCCCATTGCCAGCCACTGGATCTAGGAATTATCCAAAACTTTAAGATGGCCTACAGGAAGTTTTTAATCAAAAGGCTGCTAACATTCACAAATACCAAACGTCCTTTTGAAGATGCGGAAAAAGTATCAATTTAACCAGCGCTTTAGTTTGGATATCAGTAGCCTGGAGAAACGTTTCGCCTATTACAATTGCTAAATGTTTTGCGAAAGCAGGATTCTCGGAAAAGGTCCTGCAAGAAGATTTTGATGAAGAAGACAAAATTCCACTAGCTCAGCTTTTTCCTGTATTACTAGAAGGTAATCAACGTGTAAGCCTTGAAAATTATGCATCTATTGATTGTGATATTTTGACCAAAAGCCCCAATTTAAGTATTCAAGATAGAATCAGTGAATTAGACTATAGTGAAGGCTGCAATTCAAACAATGAAAGTGAATGTGAATCTTCTGTTTTACAAACTAAACTTAAAAATGTAAAACAAACCTCAATACAAAAATATTTCACAAAAATGTAATTTAATGGTATGTATATGTATGTAATTAATTATTGTAATAGGTATAACGAGCAATTAGAAAATAGGTACATATTATGTAAATGTATGTATTATGTATTCAATATGTATAACTCTTTCATTATTATATCGTCTAATTATTTAATATTGCATCAGCACATTTATAGTTATTTTTAATGCAGATATATAGTACCCTATAGCAAACCGTATTATGTTCCATACTTAAAAGATTTTAATAAACAACGCATAGAAATAATTTTTTTTCCTCCCAATAACGGCCACCTCCATATACCGGTCAGTTTTGCAGCAAATTTTAGTGACCGCTATTTAGAGGTTTTACTGTATAATTCAATTGATTTGGATGCTGCAAAAATACAAATTTTAAACACATAGATTTCTTTCCGATAAACACATAAATTAAAAATTTGGACTATTTGTATGTAGAAATTAAAAGTTAATAAACAATTAAAATTCGATAAACGTAACAAAACCAACGCGAAAACATCCACGGTCCAAAACAATTTACGTCGTGGCTCCGCAATATTCTAGCCTCAAAATGGCTCGGTGCCAAAACGTCCCATTCCGGCCAGTTCACTATCATCAAAAGTCTTCCTGCATATTATTTTAAAATTACCTAATTTCAATTTAATATTGTTTTTCAATGGTGTTAGATTATGCAATAGATTGGTTCAAACCTACTTTGCAGGCCCATAAATAAATGACTTGATTTTTCAACATCTTGGATTTTGGGAAATGAAAAGAATTGTTTATTCATATTTAAAAGCTTTTGCCTACAAATTCTTTTAAATAAAAATTCTATTTAGATAAATGGTAGGTATATATGATATAAAAAATTTTACAGATGGTTTACGTATGTGAATACGTTCATGGAAATTAGACGGTAAATTTAAAGCATAAATACGATTAACGACGTAATAGCTACATACGAAAACTGTTAATACTAATTCTGGTCTAATTATTTTTTACCCAAATATAAGTACTCGCTGCATAAACGGAAAATATTACATAAAAATATAAGCATTAATTTTCAGATGGTAAAATCATAATTGTATCCAGCTGTTATTTATATTAATATTTCAACATATAAAAAATAATTTTATTTTTTTTTTTTAATCAAAGTCATAAAATGAATATTACCTAATATGTTAATTGAAAAAATAAACACCAAAACTAGAAAGCTATCAAATTACCACATGGTGTTAAAACATTAAATTATACAGATTTCTGGACATGGTAAAAAAACCTCTTATCAACTTCCGTATTTGACTCACGACAGAAATTAATCTCGAGTAAAGCGTTTGAAAATATTGAGTGGTAAATAAAAAGTAACGTAAATCAGCAACATTACTATTAGAGATTGACGATGACTGAACGCTGGATATAAAAGCTATATCATTGTCTAATTGTTCACATCATTCTTTCACTGCAAAAACATAATTTTAACTCGAGCAATATTTACTTCTTTGTCAAGGGAATAATTGTATATCTTGCGCTTAACGCAGCTAATATTCGGTTTGATGTGCTTACTTTACACAATGTAATTCAGTAAAACTTACAATTTGTGATAATGCCTACTATTGGACGGCAAAAAAATTATGTTTCAATTCCGGTTAAACCAGAAATGGACACAACTTCTGTGTTTTAAATTTAAACCTACTGTAATTATAATTTTTAACATTTTTAGATTTCTGTTTTTTCTCTCATAAAATTTTATAGGTTTTACATAAAAAAGTTTTTACTGTAAATTTCACAATAGAATATGTGTTCAATGTATCGGTTTCTAAAACAAAATAAAAAAAACTATAGCCATGAAAACCATCAACTGCTTTGGCAAAGATCATTCCTAGTTAAAAATATATATAGAACGTGCTAAACGAAGAATGACAAAAATAAAATTTACAAACTTATGAAACTTTGCACATGGGTCTTATTTTTAATACCTTAGATCTGATTAGATATTACACAGATTTTAGAATTTTTAAATATTTACAAAATATTAATTTTACACATTTTTGCTGCAAATAAAAGTTGTTTGTAATTTAATTATACACAAAGCTTGTTTAAACTATTTTTTGATCCAATAAGATACAGCAATCACGCGACACTAATTGTTTTTTCTCCGTGAATTTCTTCTAATAAATTCGCTTTCGCCAGGTATATGGCGTATAGACAACTGAACTACACTAGATTTTTAGTCGATGGTTAGATCAACAAGTGGCGTGAAAAATTAAGTTGTATGTTGGGTTCATTAAGTTTCCGGTTAATTCATTTTGGTACATGGCGTTCGATGAAGTTCACGTTTGTTCTTCGCTGTAAAAGGTAAAAGATTTACGTTTTATTAAACAAAATCTTTGAATTACTTGTAGGAGTAACGAGTTTCGACGTCATTTAATGCTGCATTTCTTTTTGTGTGGCATTTGCACACTGTCGAATGCCGTAAGTTTAAAAGAAATTTATTTATCCATGTCACCGCCAAGTTAAACTTTTCACTTCAGGGTAAAATTAGCCCATGAACGAAATTTACTTCAATAATTTACCATGTTGGCGATTGGCGATATCCTTTGGATGTTATAACCCATAAGACTGAAATTGTCGTAATTAGACGAATCCTACACCGGGGCTGCTCTTAATTATTGACAAGCAGACGACTTTCAACCTTGATACCAACCAGTCTTACTACTCTCCGTTCTTCCTTTCTCTCGCTCGTTGACGTCTAACAATGTGGAATATTCCTGAGAGGATGTGACAAACCAACAGTACGTAACCTAACTCGACATATAAGTGGATCTATTTTTAAGTTATTTCTTAACACGCGATTGTTATTGGAAACTTCCATAACAATAAGTGCATGTATATACAAAACCGATCGTTTACATTCAGGATTAGTTAGTATTTAGTGCAGGTTTTGATCATTTTGTGTTCGAGCGATCTCTCGACAAGTCGATTACACGTTTGTTTGGGCCAGAATTACATTATTGAAATAAATTTTAAATCGGTCATTTAGACATAATTAGGAAAGTAATCGTGATACATTTAATACTAAATTCGTGTTGGATCTACGAATAAATCCGTCGGCCATTGCAGCATTATATTTTCTGACGGGTGTCTATTTATTTGTGATACGATCTCCATTATTTACGTGTTCTATTTAATAATCACATTGTTATTATCTACGATTATACCTATACGTTGTGTGTATGTATACCTGTGGCACAAGGAAAGTTCTGTAAATTATACGTTTCTGTTGACAGTTTGTTCTTTTTGAATCCTTCTGATTGAGATTAAATACTACAACTTATAGGGTGTCGCTCTCGTCTTGGAAGCACTTTTTTTAACTGCCCATCTTTGGTCCACGACCCATTAACTGACATAGGCTAAAAGTAAGTGCGCCGAAACGAATAGAAATTTTTCTATAATAAAATTTGTCCACGGCAAAAACTGTAACAAAACGTATCTATTTTATTAATTATGAAAATTATAAGTACATTATTATAATAACTTTTAATTGCTGTATTGAAAAATATAGAAATATAAATTGCACCCTCCTACCAACAGCATTTCATAAAAATTAGTAAAATGTTCCATTTATTAAACTTATTACTTGGTAGTCCCTTAGACCACTTAATTTGTAGTTAAGAAAAACTTTGCGAGGTAATATTTTCATTCATCAGCACAATTTTGAGATTTTTTAATTTGAACTACCCATCAGCAGCTACTTGAGAGCATTGATAGTGAAGTTAACACGTTAAAACACAAACCAAGTCTCATTCATAGAGTGACTATATTTAATTTATGGTCGATTGCAGTGAAGCAAGATTTTAACAATGATTATTATTTTTAATGATAATAAAGGTAAATCAATGTTTCAAATTTATGCATAGCTTGTCTGTTTAGAATTACACTAGCTATAAGGTGAATCACCACCAATGGGGTGGAGGTTTTATAGCAAAACAGTAAAAGTTTACAAGTTTTGTCATTTTAGTAGCTTACTGGTTGATAAATGTTACACTTTAAAAATATTTCGAAATATACAGAATGTGCCAAAAAAGTGTGGCACATCAAAATTATATTTTTTCTTATGGGGCACCCTGTATTTTATTGCGTTTTTTGATTTCACATAAAACATAAAGTATACTTTTATAAATATTTGCTATACCTAAATACAGAGTGTTCTGATATATTAGCTGAATGTATTCCATTATAGAATATTAAACTTCTCGTTACATGGTGTTTAGAACGTACAAGTTAATTATTAAATCATTCAATACGCAAAATGAGAATTATTTTAAATAGGACACCCTATATTTTATTAATTCCTAACGTTAATAAAGAAGTCCTATTTCCTATGCCTAAGAGTTACAGTTTTGGGCAACTTAGAATTTTTTTTAATTAATGCTGACGCAATTTCAAAACAAATTAGATACGTAATCAAATCAGTTAATGTCATTTTATCACTTGTGAAGGTATTATTCCGCAAATAATTGATTTATAAACCAATTTCTCCCTACCTCATAGACAGCCATGCGTTGGAATATGAATTTTTGTATTAAAAAATCTTTTGGGGATTTTAGTTATTTGAAATTGCCAGTTCCGACAATTTATCTTCATTTGCTCGTAAAAGATATACTTTATTTCCTATTTGCTGACTGTCGTGAAAAGGAGTACATGGAGTACGTACCTTTTTAGCGCTGTATAGATAATTTTGTGAACTAGAAAAATCTTTCCAAGTACCTGACTAATTTTGTGCGCTTTTAACCTATTTAAATAATCGGCCAAGGTCCGGTACTCCCCGTAATTCTTGTCAAGTACATTCCAAACAATATTTGCCACGTGAACTCGGTGAATCACTTGCATGGAATAATCGGTGCTACGACTGTCAAAAGTTAATAATACGCTAACCTATTTGGGGCGTTCGTGTCTCGAATTATGACTCGTGTCTTAACTCGCTCTAGTGAGTTATTATTATTTTATAACTATATTTTGCTATTAATTCTAAAGGATATTATCTGTTGGTGTGTCTATGTATTTCTATGTGTGTTAATTGAAGTCTAGCGGCTATAAATACATATTTCTATCAACATACGGTTTGTTTCTGTGTCTACGAGTTTCTGGTGGCTCTAGAATATTACAAATCCTAGGTGGCGCCTTATAAATTCTTCTTGCAGTGTAGAAGCCTTCATTTCGAACGATTCTCAATAAGCCCACGACCACTTCCGACTAAAAGGAGCAAGGTCTTCTAGCACTGCAATATTTTTGAGTTTGTTTACAAATAAACCGTAACAGTCTGCTAATACTCAAAAATTTAAACGTTCATGCTAGTGTAGTTGACAGTGATACGGATTATTGTGGTTTTTCTTAAGTATTCTACTTACAATCATTTGACTGACGTGACCCCTAAATCATGCGAAATTTTTCTAGTAAATACTTGTAGGGTTTTCCGTGACAGATAGCAGTACATCAAAATTTGTTGTCGTTATTATCAGTAACTGGATTATTTTTATTTACTTTGAATTGTAACTTCTCAACACAGTTGGGTATTCTCTAGGTGCGTTTGGAGAGAATTTATTTCATTTATAACCCTGTTCTTCTTTATTTGCCGACGTTTCGGTCGCGAGGGTGGAACTATTTTATCAATAAACATATATTATGAGAACAGGGGTTGTAAATAAGATAAATTCCCCCTGAACGCTCCTACTGTGTTGGGAAACTACAATTCTAATAAAATATTAGAGTCCAACTTAATTTTTATTTACCTTTTCGTAAGCAGTGTCACCAGTAGCACGGAATCTACCGAGGAGTCTTTCGAAAACTGTCCTTTTTCTAAGTTTGTCATGTAAAGTGACATTTTTCATAATAAAAATAAATCTAGTTACGAAAAGTTAAATTTTTCGTCACTGGACTGATTGTTTTAACATTCGTGTTGAAAATGGTAATCATCGTAACATCGGCCACACATCGGTCATAAAATGTCATTAACATTAACATATAATATTGATGTGCCACACTTTTTGGGACATACTGTATATTTCAGAATACTTTTATAATGTATTATTATTAACTATAAATACAAATATACCCACCCCTTATTATCATTATTATTGCTCGTAGAAAATAAAGTTATACATGAGAGTTGCATAGTTCTAACTGAATTTTCTGAAAATGCTATCAATAGTTCAGTTACTCGCCGTTTACAGGCAAAACAAAAATAGGATGTATTTTTTAATTTCTTTTTTTTCTCGTCGCAGTTTCCTACGGACTTTTACTTATAATAATTTTTTTAATGTAACACCCTGTAAATTATTACATTTTTTAAGAGATCAATTTTTTTTTATTTCAAAAATATATTATATGGTGTCGAGCCGTTATTGAGTTATTAAATGTAGAATAACAGTTACTTAATTATACGCAATTGTCAACATTCTCAAAGTAAGCCATGTAAATGATAAATGTTCATTAATTAAACAACCAAAATGGTTTATAGTAAAGCAGAAACACTTTGTATATTTGCTTGTTATATTCAAAATAATAACAACAAAAAAGCATACAGGGTGTTATATCCTAATTGTCCTACACCATCAGATCTTAAGTTCGTTAATATTTACAGAAAAGTAAATAATACCTGCAGTCCCACTAGGAAAAAAACGTGCAGTTGAAGATAACCAGGATGAGCATTTGGATATACTGCTTCACTTCGAAGGTAACCTCATTCATACTTAAATATTCATAATAGAATTGTTTGAAATATTGTATTATATTTTAGAAAACTCTATAAATACTGCTGCTGAACAATTAAATAAAAGTTATTCTAAGCTCCAACGAATATTTAAGAAAAATAATTATAGACCATACAAAATTCTAACAGGATACGCTTCACAAGCTAAATGAAGATCACGATTACTTTTCCAAAATAATTTGGACAGACGAATCATCGTTTTCTACGACAGGAGTCTTCAATAGAAAAAATAAAATATCCTGGAAAAATAAGTACCGAAGGAAATTTTTTTTTATACAAACTAACAAATAAGGGAAAAACTGTTAGTGTTTAGTGCATTTAAAAATAAAATTGTGGGACTTATACTTTATGAATGTAATTTAACTGGATTTACCTATCTAGAAATACTACTAGACGATATGATTTGGATATGAACGGAGCCCCTCCTCTCATAATGTTCATCCCGTTAGGGAGTATTTCAACAATGTTTTTCAATATGGATAGGGAATAATGGAACAAACAGATGACCACCTAATAGTGCGGACTTAACCCCCCATGGATACATTTTTCTGGGGATTTTTTAAATATATAGTGAATAGTAGTAATAATAATAGCATTCAAAAAATTAAAGACCGGGCCAGACTTGAAATAAATAAACTTAATAATGGCGTTTTCCACATTTGGGCAAAAACGAAAACTGCTCATAACTTTTTGTTTATAAAATTTTTAAAATTTGCTTACCCATTATACAAGCACTTTTTAAATACAAAACCAGTGGCGTAGTCAGAAATCTTCTTAAAATAATGTTTATTACTTATTTATCAAATTTAATTTTTTTTTATATGGGATCCATATGTAATTTGTTTGTCACTAGATTTTTTATTTTTTGTAGATTAAAAAAATGTAGCATATGTCATAGTTTTATTTGAAAAAAGTTAGTAAAAACTATTTTTTTTATAAACAAATTTTTTAGGGTGCAAGAAGGTATTATATATTTTTATTTTCTTTCTAATTTCAATTAAAATACTTCCATGTTTTTGTTCTATAAAGCCAACGTCTGCAACCTAAAAATATTTTTTACTAATTTTTTCTACGAAAAATAAGAAATATAATGACACACAAATTACATATAGCTCCCATATAAAAAAAATTAAATTTGATAAATAAACAATAAAAATTATTTTAAGAACATTTTTGACTACGCCACTGGTTTTGTATTTAAAAAGTGTCTGTACAATAAGCAAGCAAATTTCAAAAATTTTTATAAATAAGAAAGTTATGAGCAGTTTTTGTTTTGGACCAAATGTGAAAAACGCCCTATATCTTTTTTTCTTGAAGATATAGCGGGATGCGGTTTGCGGCATTTAAATTTTCTCAAAATTCGAGATCGACACCATTTAGTTACTTTTCCTGTAAAATGTCGTGAAGTGGCCGAAACCCCCCCAGGAAACACTAAACTGACTCACCCTGTACAACCTACTAAAATGTCAAAACTTGTAAAACTTTTACTGTTTCGCTATAAACTTCCGTCTCGTTGGTGGTGATTCACCCTGTATATACCACCGTTTGTACAGCGTCTCATATAAATAGATTGGATGAAGGTCCACATAAAATAAAGATAATGTATCAATGACAAATATTTAAGCGATAATTAAACAAGTGTTGCAATAGTTTTTGTCTATTAAGGCTGTAAAGTATGTTTTTTTCGGTCGTTTAATTAAAATAAAGTTATATTGGTAACACATTATTATAATACTAAAATTGTCAATGTCAATCAGTTACTTTTTGATATCGTTATGTAATTAAGAAAATATTAATAGATGGTGCCACTTTAGCGCGGCCGACAATGAAAGCAGTCAGAAAACACATATTTTTCGGCCGTTTTTGAGTACTAAAAATTCACTTTTCTTGCGTTCAGGTGAAATATTACTCATTTCTATAAAAAAGAAATAGTTTAGAAAAACGATATTTGTTACAAAAATTACAACATATTTAATTTAATTAAAACGTATAGAACACAATTATGCACTATTTGCAAATAATATCAATAATTCCAAACAAAAATTTTTAATAGACCAAAATTAGAGTAAGAAAGTACAAGTGCTATTGATGATAAATTGATGCAAAATTGTTGTTTTAAGTATGACATAAACGATCTTAAAAGTTTTATAATCTATTCATGGTTGGATTAATACGACGTACTATGATTTATTGCCTCTAATTTTAGTACCGTTTGTTTTAATACGTTACGATCATAAAACAAGGTTTAGCCAGAGTTTAGTGCGACTTTTTTGCGATAGTATAAGCAGTATTATTAGTTACTTGGATTACAATTTTAAAATGTAATTCCTTACTATTAATAATAAATGCGAAACTTTCTATGTGCGCGGATAAAAAATAACGAAGATTTTATAGAAAATTAATAATGTTTAAAATTTCTAAACCATAAATCAAAGACTTAAAGTGAAAATGTATATTAGATTATGCAAAATACTCAAATCTTGAGGTTACAAATATAGACCGATTTTACTGATATTAGTATGCAAAAATTCTGTGTTCTTCACCTTCACTTATGCGATTTTTATTTTTTATAACTCTTATACATTACTACTACTCAATTACTTCTTTGATATACCAGAAAATACCAGCGGCGCATAGTTATATCTACATCTATACATAATCGTAATGTAACAATTAAAGCAGAGTCGCAGCAGAATGATGAATGATATATAATTTTGGTTTGAGTTTTTACAGTTACAAATATTGATTGCCTTCATTTTTAATAACCATACAATTTAATAGAAATTAATTCATCAACTGTTTTATTAATATCATAATAATCCAGTCCAGTTCCATTCGAAACCAGAATATAGATAAAGTGCATCATCATCATCATAAAAAGTCAATATCTAAATATACCACCATAAAAAAACATAATCCAAGTGTCTCCTGCTATAATCATGGGAGGTGCAATATTTTTCCGGAATTCCACCAAAAATATTTCTATACACACACTTTCTATAAATTTCCAAAATACTTTACGATCTTCTGTACACTAAACACGCAATTCCTTTTTATTTTAGAATCTCGCAAAGTGTTAGTGACTGATCTAACCGAACAAGTTCTTGTTTTCGGCAAGCTCCAGTTATCCCAAATTTTACAGCTACCTGCATCAAAAAAGCTTCTTCAAACACTTCAAAATTAAAGTAATTTCATTTATCTTATCCATTATTTCGTCTAGACCTTGATTTTCTTTTTAAAGTTCGAGTAACTCCTTATTTATACGTTGTAAAAGGGTTCCTTCTTTTGATACATACCAAAAATAAGCCAAATGACTCTTTTCACAGTAACCTACTTAGCTACTGTTTCTTGCTTTTGGATTTTTAAATAATTTTATAGAAAATTAAAAATATCATCCGAACATAAAATTACGTACATTTCATGGGCGTAACTTGCTTTAGTGACCTATATAACTTATTATGGAAGTCCAAAATACGAAACTCAATAACATACGTCTGTAATCAGATAGCATTAAGTGGACTATTTATGTCAAGTTGAAGAAATTTAATCTACAATTTTCGTTGATTATTTCTTCGAATTAATGCAATAGTATAAAATACAGCAACTGTCTGTCAAAGCATGGAACACCAAAAACTGTACAAAAACTGAACACGTGATTTGGTGTTTTTTATCGATTACTCAACTGAGTGATTTCATTTCTTATATAAACTTATTTTAAATGACATACACAATATTAAGTGTTTTTCTTTTGTCATCAATCTAGGGTGTTCTCACCTCACTTTAACTGAGCTAATATTTGAACACGTTCCTTTTGGAATTAGTTGAGTAAGCAAAGTGAGATTCCCCCACTATAAGTATTATCTGTACATTAAACTGTTTTTAACGTAATGGGTAAAAGTTGTTATGTATGTCGATCTTCTATACCTATGTACTTATATTTTCGTTGAGATTGGCAATAAAATATGATCAAAGTAATAAAAAAAATGATAAAATTTAACTTTAAATAGCAGACATTTGTTGTCCTGTTTCAATGTGTTGGTTTTTTTATAGTGCGCGCTTTAATTTAAACTTCACGAAATAGACATGCGCAAAGGAGTTTGAGTTCCGTTGAGATAGAAAAATTACATGTGTTGTCTCTTTCGTAAATCTATTAATACAGTGCGCAATATACCTAGTACTATACAGTGCCTTTAATTTAACATTGGCCATAGGATTTTACATGTTAATATTTCAATCTCATATTAACACTTTTTGGGACATCTAGTATAAACCATTTATGTTAATTTTAATTAAGTCGTAAAATGTCTATTAAAAATGTTCTTAAATTCATTTGTAAGTTTCGAATTTAATAAAGAAAAACAAAAAATATCGTCTCGGAGAGGATTACGATTTAAACTGACACGTTCTGTTCAATATTTAAAAATTAAACGTGTCAAAATGCCTCAAACTTAATAAACAAAATTACCATAGTTACCATAGTAACCAAGACAAATTACAAAGTCCCTTAGACCTGTCGGTATGAATCCTCCCCGAGACGATATATTTTTGTTTTTCTTTATTAAATTAAAACTTACAAATGAATTTAAGAATATTTTCTAATAGACATTTTACCACTTAATTATAATTAACATAAATGGTTTATACCAGATGTTTCAAAAAAGTGCCCTGTGTGCAACGAATATACAATTGTCCCCCGTGATCCTTGTTTTCCGTAATATTAATTGCTAAAGGATATTTCACGATAGATACAGTTGAGCGTTAGATAAAACTGGAAACGTTTCTAGTGCTTTCATCTACATAAAGCCTTGGACGCGTCGTCCTCGAGGCAAAGCTCCATATCTGTACTGAACTATTGCCGTGGATAGATAACATTATCTCCGAATTGTATTTTCAAGCACACTGCCTGATTAACTTTTCTAGGTTAATAACCCGTACCTGTAAATAAAAGAGTCTTATCAACAGCTCCAGAAATTAGTTGAATTGAAACACCGGTAATTGCACCGCGTACAATTAAACTCATTAATAATCACACGTTAAATTTCAGCCGATTAACCCTGTTTGTTACAGGGAGACAAATTATTTGAAATGGATCGACTGCAGCCTAAATTCGCAGCCGTTGGATGTGGCTGTAATCCCAACCCTGTTAGAAACCGTTATTTAGTTCCCGTTAGAAGCCGATTCCTTAGTTTTCCGTATTATTTATCCATCCGAAGCCGTATTTTCTGTTCTTTCCGAAGCCGTTTTCCGTTTACCCTTGACCGCTTGCCGACCGAGGATTGATTTATTTTTGTTTACGTTAATGAAGAACCGTCGCTTAGTTTGATTTTTATTGCGTACCGTCTTCCTAGTTTAATTTTTACGTTGACAAAGTAGTTGGATTTATTTTGTAGAATTGGAATTGTGATTGTCAATGTTAAAGCCGCCGTTATTGAATTAATTGTGTTTTTAACATTTTGAATTGTTTTAAATACTCAGTTATATTCGCAAACCGTTTATTGTAAATAATTGTTGTATATTATTGGCATCTAATTTTCTTAGTGTGCACAATATATGTTGTTTGAAAGTTTTGTGCGTTAACTTTTATTTACAGCAAACAGAACCCGCAATTACGCAAAGCATTGAACCGCGGAGATTCCGCTCTTGTAACCGTTCTCCGCTGAGCACCCTGGGGGTTTACATGGCACACCGAGCAGGGACCTGCTAACGTTCCTCCACTGAGAACCACGGTAGTTTAGATTTTTATTTTAGAAGAAAATTAAGAAAAAACAATGGATCCATCAATATGGCTAAGTTATTCTAATCTTCGCCTTTAAACACAAAACCAGAAATAAGGCTGTGAGAAAACTAGTTCATTGGAAAGAAGCAATGTCCCTAGTCTAGCGCAAAACTCGATCAACTAAAAGAGGGCTCTTCAGCATCAGTTTTAAAAGATGCAGTTATTTTGAAACAATCTGGTTTAACTGAAAAATGTAAATGGACTACACTCAGTAGTAAAAAACGTAAAAGATTAAATTGAATCATTGGGAAAAGCTCAGTATGCATAATAGTCCAGTAACTTTAGACAAAAAATAGCCATTAGATGGAAATAATTCATAGAGTTATGATTTTTGGACAGTGAATTCTCGAAAGGGTTAGAAATAAGGCGAAAAAAAGTTCCCACCCTGATGGTGGGTGGAACATCCCCTTTTGAACGAAAAACTACCCCTGGCGCGGACTCGTTAGGAGTTTTCTACATTTAACTTCTAAATAGTTGCTCGGACGACAAAATATCATAGGACTAAAAATATTTGCTATAAAATTTCGCATAAAAAAGCTTTATATACCATAAAGCTAATTCTTATAGAATTATCGCAAAGGTTGTTTAAATTCAATGACTGAAGAAGAGTTACTCGGAGAAGACCATGAAGAAAATTAAAGAAAATAAAAAAAAATAATTGAAGTGGAATAGGCTTACAGAGGAAACCACTTAAAAAAAACGCGCCGACAAGTCTACCTCATAGGTGGTGTGGAAACGAGTAACAATTATGGAATGCATTTTTGCGTAAAAAGTCGGTAAAGAATAGAAACTAAAAATTGTAAGACATGTACTTTGTAGAAAATTTTATGCTCTACAATTTTTGTTCTTATCATTTGTTGCGTAAAAACAACGATTTCGGAATTATTTGCGTTCGGGAGCGATTGTTTTCTTTGCGCGTTTGATTTCTCTTAACTTTGAACTCTAATTGCGAGAATTTTATAAAAATTAGCTTTATGGTATAAAAAACTTTTTTATGCAAAAGACAAATATTTTTGGTCGTTATCATTTTGTGCGTAAAAACAACGGTTTCGGAGTTGTTTGCTTGCGAAAGCAATTTTATAATAATTTTTAATTTTATATAATTTTATTATTATATTATAATAAGAATTAGCTTTATGGTATACGAGACTTTTTCTGCAAAATTTTATAGCAAATATTTTTAGTCCTATAATATTTTGTTGTCCGAGCAACGATTTAGAAGTTAAATGAGGAAAAAATCCGAATGAATCTGCTCCAGGGGTAATTTTTCGTCCAAAAAGAGATGTTCCATCTACAATTAGAGTGAAAACTTTTTCCCCTTATTTCTAACCCTTTCGAAAAATTATTGTCAAAAATTTAAAATTATATAAATTATTTTTTTTCAATGTCTAATTTGCCTGAACTGTCAACTTTGAAACCTAATTACGAGAATTCTATAAGAATTAACTTTATGGCATACAAGACTTTTTTATGCAAAATTTTATGGCGAATATTTTTAGTCTATGATATTTTGTGTCCAGCAACCATTTAGAAGTTAAATGAGGAAAACTCCTAACGAGTCCGCGCCAGGGGTAGTTTTTTGTCCGAAAGCGGATGTTCCACCCACGATTAGGGTGGGAACATTTTTCCCCTTTATTTCTAACCCTATCGAGAATTCACTGTCCAAAAATCAAAACTTTTTGAATTATTATTTACGAAATGTCTGAAGTGACTGGTCTCTAGATAATTTAGAAAAAGCGTTGATAGGGATTCCAAAGACTGTCGCTCTTAATATCAGCAGAATAGGTCCAAATACAAAAGAAGATGATCTTTGTGATTTTTATTTTAGAAGAAAATTTAGAAAAACAATAGACCATCAATATGGCCAAGTTATTCTAGTCTTCGGCGTCTCTTATTCAAAAAAAAAAAAAGAAACAAGAGGCACATATCTCATAACGAGACCAATTGTAGGTGAATTTAAAAAAAACAAAGTTGTACGTATTTAAGATGAACATTCAATCAAAATTACATGAATCCAAACACTTGGTTAGTGAATCATTTAATAGATATAATGCAATATGTTTGTGTGAGCATTTTTGGTGTCAACTGAAGTCGAAAATTTTATCAATGACGGTAGAAATGTGTATCCCATTACTCCAGACCTAACACCCACCGCGGTGGAGCAATGATTATGTCTAAAAGCAATTTAGATTTACCCCTAACGTTCAAATTAATTGTTTTTCTGTCGAATTGCATTGTGAACTTGCTGCCGTCAGATCAAGGAAGAATAATATATTAATAATAACGGTTTACCGATCACCAAATCGAAATTTTGATTGTTTCTTAAATTTACTTAACAATGTAAAAATGTTAATGATAATATTATTATTAACGGGATATTTACATTATGATAAGTCTTGTACTATCCAAAACAAAAGAGCGACTTAAACTTAAGCACAACTTAACTTGAGGTGTTGGTGGAACCGTCCATTAATAATTTAATAAATTCGCACATTTTAAAAACAGCTATGTAACCGAGTTTATCTGATCCCAGTTTATCTGATGATAGAGCCTTGGTAATAGGAATTAAATGTTATCTAAAAAAAAATGTTAGTTTAAGAATTACTGAGCGTCAATATAATCATACGAGGGCGGTCTGAAAAGTTTCCGACCTCAACGTAAAGATGGCAGCACTTGTCAATAAAAGTCAGGGAATGTAGTTGTGCATCTTTTGACAGCAACACATCAAAGTTTCAGCCATTTTGGACGCGCAGTTTTTATTTGACAGTCGTTTGAGAGAGTCGATGTGAGTATTTTTGTGAAAATGGAGAAAATCGAGTATCGAGCTGTCATAAAATATTTGTTTTTGAAAGGGAATACGTCTACGCAAATTAAAGATGAATTAGAATCTGTGTACGGGGACTTTTCACCGTCATTTACCACTGTGAAATTTTGGGCAGCTGAATTTAAACGTGCCGTAAGAGCTTGGGAGATGATGAACGTTCAGGACGTCCAAAAACTGTAACTACTGACGACAACATCGCTAAAGTTCACCAAATGGTGTTAGACGACCGCCGAATTAAAGTGAGAGAGATAGCAGAGGCAATGAAAATGTGCCGCGTTTGCTAACGTTAGACCAAAAACGTGTTCGAATGAACATTTCCAATGCTCTGTTGGCGCAGTTTAGGCACAATAAATCCGAGATTTGGGGCCGATTAATTACTGTAGATGAAACTTGGATACACCATTGTACGCCTGAAACAAAAATACATTCAAAACAGTGGAGTGCAAAGGGGGAATCGGCTCCAAAAACAGCAAAATCTGTTTTTCAGCTGAAAGAGTGATGGCGACTGTTTTTTGGGATAATCATGGATTATCCTAATCGATTATCTTCAAAAAGGGAAAACCAATACAGGAGCATTTTACGCATCATTACTTGACAAGCTAAAGACAGAAATTGCGGATAAACGGCCACATTTGCGGAAAAGAAAATCATGTTTCCGTCTCACACCTCAACAGTTGCCATAGCGAAAATCCATAAATTACGGTTTGAACTGCTTGACCATCCACCTTATTCACCAGATCTAGCCCCAAGCCACTACTTTCTGTTCTCTCAACTAAAAGTTGCGGTCGGAGGACAAAGATTTTTGTCAAATGAGGAGGCAATCACCTTCGTGAACAATTATTTTGCAGAGAAGAACGCCGAGTACTATTTGGACGGATTCAAGAGATGGAACATCGCTAGGATAAGTGCATAAAGTTACAAGGAGACTATGTAGAAAAATAAAAATAAATTTTAAGATAAAAATTTTTTTTCTTTTCAGACCACCGTCGTATTAACATGCTAAGGTTTTATCGTCATTTGGAAAAGTTGATTCTGAGTTTGTAAATAAAAAACATATTAACGTGAACAAATTTATTAACACTGTATAAGATTGTATAGACATTGCCTTCCCTTTAACTATTGTTAAAAAAATGCCCCTAAAAATAACTGATTTCATTCTAAATTAAATTAAATGCCCAAAAACTTATGCTTTTTAAGGGAGTTACATGAAAATAACCAGCACGTAAAATAGTATTTCAAAAATTAAAAAGTGAATTCAAAATGAAGAACCGCAATAATTTAATTAAAAAAGGTGACAATGAGATCAACATTGCATGGAACATTATAAATTCTAACAGAAGTCGTAAAAAATAAATAACACTATTCATTTTGATGCTGGTATTTTGAATAAGCATTTTCTAATTAAAAAAAATAGCTTTAATATTACAAGAGATATTATCAAAAAGATGAGGAAAAAAAAAGATAGGACTACTTTGACATTTTAACGTTCCTGATAAAAATATAATAAACATAATCATTTAATTAATTTTTGCTTTGAATAAAGAATTTTTCATGATGAATTAAAAATATCTAAGGTGATTCCTTCCATAGCTAACAAATTCACTAACAATGCAATTATTGAACTTTCAAGTTTTATTGTTGACAAAACCGACAGCAAAGAATATGTTAGTGCAATTTTTTTTGTGACTTACAAAAGGCATTCGACTATGATAGTTACTGTATTGCAATTTCAATCAAATAAGTTGCCTTAATTGCAGTGACTTCAAAGATAGAAGGCAATATACTGCAACTCCAAAATAGAAAAAGTAAATATTGGCGTACCCCAAGGGTCAGTTCTAGGTCCGACTCTGTTCTTAATTTACAATAACTATATCGCAATTTATCTAACTGAAAATAATGTAATATTATTCGCAGATGACACCATGGTACTTACAGCAAATTCTAATTTAAACGTTGTACAAAATCGTCTAATAGACGCTAATTCTGAGATCTTGAAATGGTTTTCCAATAATAAACTTAAATTAAATGCGTCTAAAATATCATAAACCTATTGTAGATGTATATCCATTAAAAGACAAGTATTTGGGCATTCATTTTCACTAGAAAACTACGAAACAAGTTGAATATATTCGCTAAGTATATTTGTTATCAGAAATCTTGCTAAACTATTATCCTTAGATGTACATACTAACTTTGTACCACTCTCTTAATGTGTCACCTGTGTTGAATGGTCTGATAGGTTGGGCTCAAGCACCAAACATTTCGTATATTCGGTCTCCAAAAAAAAATTAATACGCATTATAAAACTCAGGTTATCAATCTGAGTAAAGAATTCGATTTCCCTTGTCTGTACATTTATTACTGTCTTATTTATACCAAAAATAAACTAACCAAATACATTATAACATGGAAATTCATGATTACCACACAAGAAAAGCAAACAATATTAAAATAAACTATTTGAGACTATTATCCAATAAGTGCGGTTTCAACTACTTTGGACCAAAAATGTTTAATCCCTTACCGTAATCAATTAAACCCCCCCCCCCCCCCCCCCCCCCCCCCCCTCTCCCCCCCCCCCCCCCCCCCCCTTCCCTCCCCCTCCCCTTTTTTTTCCCCCTCCCCCCCCCCCCCTTTTTTTTCCTTTTTTTTTTTTATTTTTTCCCCCTTCCCCCCCCCCCTCCTTTCCTCCCACCCTTTCCTTTCTTCTTTTTTCCTCCTCTTTTTTTTCCCCCCCTTCTCTTTCCTCCCCTTTCCCCCCTTCCCCTTTCCCTTCCCCCTTTTTTTCCCTTCCCCTTTTTTTTCCCCCTCCTCCTTTCTCCCTTTTCTTTTTTTTCCCTTTTCTTTTCTTTTTTTCCCCTCTTTTTTTTTTTCCTTCCCTTCCCCCCTCTCCCCTTTCCCCCCCTCCCCTCCCCCCCCCACCCCCCCCCCCCCCCCCTCCCCCCCCCCTCTCCCCCCCTCCTCCCCCCCCCCCTCTCTTTTCCCCCTTCCCCCTTCCCTCTTTTCCCTCCCCTCTCTCCTTTTTCCCTCCCCTTTCCCCCCCCCCCCCTCCCCCCCTTTCTTTTCCCCCTTTCCTTTTCCCCCCCCCTTTTCCTCTCTCTTTTTTCCCCCTTCCTTCCCCCTCCCTTTCCTTTTCCCCTTTCCTTTTTTTTTCCCCTTTCCCCCCCTTTTTTTTTTCCCCTTCCCCTTTTTCTCCTTTTTCCCCCTCTTCCCCCCTTTCCTTCTCTTTCCCTCCCCTCTCTTACCCTCTTTTCCCTCTTTTTTTTTTCCCCCCCCCCTTCTTTTCCCCCCCTTCCCTCTCTTCTTCCTCCCCCCCCTCTTTCTTTTTTCTTCCCCCCTCCCCCTCCCCTTTTCCTTCTTTTTTCTCTTCTCTTCTTCTTCCCCCTTTCCTTTTTTCTCCCCCTTCCTTTTCTTTTTCCCTCCCCTTTTTTTCCCCCTCTTCTTCTTCCTTTTTCTTTTTCCCTTCCCCCCCCTCCCCCCCCCCCCCCTTTTCCCCCCCCTCTTTCCCTTTTTCCCCCCCCCCCTTCTCTTCCCCCTCTTTCTTTTTCCCTTCCTCTCCCTTTTTTTTTTTCTCTTCCCTTCTTTTTTTTTTTTCTCTTTTTTTTCTTTTTTTTTTCTTTTTTCTCTCTTTTCCTTTCCTTCTCTTCTTTTTTTTTTTTTCTTTCTTTCTCTTTTCTTTCTTTCCCTTCTTTCCTCTTTCCCTCCCTTTCTCTTTTTTCCCCCCCTTCCCCCCCCCCCCCTTTTTCTTCTTTCCAACTTTCTTTCCTTTTTTTCTTTTACCCTTTTTCTTTCTCCTTCTTTCTTTTTTTTTCCTTTCCTTTTTTTTTTCTCCCCCCTTTTTTCCTCTTCCCTTTTTCTCCTCTTCTCTCTTTTTCTCCCTCCCCTTTCCCTCCTTCCCTCCCCCCCTCCTTTCCCTCTTCTTTTCTTTTTTTTTCCTCTCTTTTCTTTTTTTTTTCTTTCTTCCTCTTTCCCTTCCTCCCCCTTTCTCTTTCCCCCCCTCCCCCTCTTCCCCCCTTTTTCCCCCCCCCCCCCCCCCCTCTCCCTTTTCCCTCTCCAACATCCCCCACCCTCCCCTTCCCCCCCCAACCCCCTTCCCTCCCCACCTTTCCCCCCCCCCTCCCTTTACTTCTTTCTCTCCACCCCCCTCCCTCTATTTCTTTTTCCCCAACTCCCTCCCCCCCTCCTTTCCCCCTTCCCCCCCCCTCTTCCCCCCTTTTCCTTCCCCCCTTCTTCCCTTTCCCCTTTTCCCCCCCCCCCCCTTATAAAAACAAACCCATCATAAACCCCCCCCCATCATCCACCCTTTTCCCCCCCCCCCTTTCCCCCCCCATACTCAACACCCCAAAACATAATTAAAAAATCAAAAACATTACATCATAAACATCACACCCTCACAAACTACAAACACCATATTCCAAATTCCCCCTCTCTCCCCCCTACCCCCCCCTTCCCCCACCTTCTTTTCATTTTTTTTTTATATTCCTTTCCCTTCTCTTCCTCCCCCCTTCCCCCCCCTCCCCAACCCCCCCCACCCCCCCCCAAACCCCCATTAAAAATCCAAAATATCTAAAATAAATAAAAAAACCAAACACCCCCAAAATCTATACCAACCCAACCCCCTATTCCCCCTCCTCTCAACCAACACCCCCCCCCCCCCCCCTCCCCTCCCCCCCCCCCCCCCCTTCCCCCCCTCCCCCCCCTTTCCACCAACCATACCCCCACCCCCCTCCCCTTTATTTAAATTATACTTAATAAAACAAACTCCCTCCTTCTTCTTTTTTAATTTTTTTTATTTCAAAATTTTCCTTTTTCTTTCTTTTTTTCCCTCTCCCTTTTTTTTTTCTCCTTTTTTTCACCCCTTTCCTACCCTTCCTTTAATTTTTCCCCTTCCCCATACCCCTCTAATCTTTTTCCCCTTCCCCTTCCTTTTTTTTTTATTTTCTTTCCCTCCCCTCCTAACATCTCAGCTTTTTAATCACTTCTCCTATTCGTTTCTGGTTCAGTTTTTGTTTTTTTTCTTTTTGTTTATTAACTTAACTAACAGGAAAATTTAAGGAGATAATAAAATCAGTTTTACAAAAAAATGCGTTCTATAAAATTGAACATTTCTTTATGCATGAATTCAAAAATTGAATGCAATATTCTATTTGTTTTCGTGATTGTAATTTATAATTTAGAAATAATTAGTCTATAATTGTGTGTACGTATACTATTTTAATAATTTGTTTTGATGTGTACAAAGAATTTAATGTATATTGTAAAATACAAATTATTATGATCGGTTAAGATAAAAGAGAAAAAGGTTTTTTTAGACATATCGCTTCTTATAAAAATCCTTCAGTTGTAATGTTATAAATACAGGAATCATGTGGTCTAATTGGGAGATAAGCATGGCTCCTATGGTTAAATATAAATTATGTTTCGTAGAGCTGTTTTAGATAGAATTTATATCTTTTACTATAGAGCTATGCATATTACAAAAACATTTCCCTAAATAATTCAAACAGTTCATTTAATCCTCTACCTGAATATCTAAATTAGGCACAATCAGAACTTGAATAATTTACATGAGACTGTTACCCGGACGGAAATTAAAAGTTCCGCCGTCTGTTAAACTTAGGATCAGTTTAAATAATTGTATGCTTTAGCAAACACAAAACAAACAAAACTTGAATGAAGTAGAACTAGAAAGGAAATAACCACGGATGCTGCAAATTCCATCAAAATTAATAGTACTTTAAAATTTTGTACGTGCAATGAATGTCGATCAAATGAAATAACAGATATTTCTTATAAGCTTTCCTTTTCATAAGATTCTATAGTTATTTGTAACTTAATTATTTTTAATTGGACTTGTAACTACAAGTGATGGAAATATAAATTACTCGCCATCACTGGTTTCCTGAATAAAGTAAATAATTCATGTATTCCTTTCACGTTTCATACTATTTTTACTGACATTGCGGCGCCTCCGTAGAAGCAATCTCTTGTACCAACAATTTCGTGTTAACATTTCTTAATCTGTAGATGTCGTAAAGAAGCGATTTTTTAAATAGGTGTTAATTAATCTTATGGAACATCTCAAATAACGGGCAACCAATTAAAATTTAACAGATTCCTTAAAATCAATATAATACGATACTTCTCGTACCATGACCTCAAGAAATGGTATATGCGAGACTCGGAGCCCGTTAACACACTGCTCCACATCATGTTCAACCACTGCATTTACATAAGTGAATGTGCATGCACCTCCTACACAAACCTTTGTTTTATACTTGCAGTTAAGTACTCACAAGAGAGTATAAGTTTTTCTTTTATTTTTTATTTATACGGTGCATATACCAACAGTATAAATTATACCAAGTAAGGCTTAACGTTACCTTCCAACATTATATAAATCACGATAAATTAAGGATTTGTTAAATTATGTGCAGTTGATCGTGAGCTAAACTAAAATTACCCAAAAACATTTTTTTTTGTTAAAGTTCATGATTTTACAACACTTTTTTCATGATTGTATATGTAAATTTATAATTTTTTCGAGCTAACAGCTAATCTTGTATCTTTAAATTTAACGAAAATCACATTATGTTTCATGCATATATAAACTTTAATTGCATTAGTAAGTTAAAATATTATTGACACGTAAGTATTTGTTTTTTCAATCGTTAATTAAGACAACTAAAAATCACATTCTTTTTTCTTCACCATCTCTTTTTGTCCAAAGTATAATTAACGCTTCAATTCAACCCTATTTATAGTAACAATATAAATATAATATGTAATTACTTTAATTTTTTTTTCTAGAAACATATTATATACTTCCTCTTTATTTTAATGAGAGCGTATCTAGGACTTTATTGACGCCGAAAGTAAAAAGAGATTTCCGTTGATCTACGACTACATATCAGAAAGATTTATAATTGCAATGCCACACATTTAATTTAATGTAAAAAAAATTGAGAAATATTTTTCAAGAATGTTAATACGTTATCCCCTCGGTAATATAGTGAAAGACGTCTGTCAGTCTTGTTCGATAGCCACACTATTATCTATTACCGGTTCCATCTCGTTGACCTGGTGAATTTTCCACATAACTTCACTTCATCAACAAACAAACCCATTTTTCATTAAAACACGTTTTTTTAACAAATACCGTAAAGAAAAAAAAATAATGATTTATATCTAGTAAGAAAGCATTGCAATTATTGTACTTTGATCTAAACCGAACAATAAAATTAATTTTTAAATTATCAAAACGTTAAATCTTTTGTATGGTTTTTATTGCAAACATTAAACAATGACATATGTATAGTTGTTTCTATATATTTATGATCATAACTGTTGTAAAAATCGTAAATATACAATGAATGTTTATAATTAAACCTTAATTGATAAATTAAGCTCATTCAGTTTTTAAGACCTGTAAATAACATATAAATAGGCAAATAATTATGATCGTTTTATAAATAGTCTTTATTAAAGATAATACGTTTATAAATTAATTGCATATAATGTTCAGGTGTCTACATATTCTGAGGCTGTTAATAAATAATGTTGCAAACAGAAACAAGATTTTTTTCAGGCTATTAATGTGAAGAACACTAAATAGTGGGATAAGGATGTGAGAAAGGCAATTATAAATAAAATAACTACATGGAAAAGATTCAGAGAAACGCTAAACCAACAAAACAATACAATACCAACAATACCAAATTCTGGAATATAATCAAAACGTTGAAAGGGAATAGGGGCATCAGAAATAACGACAACGAATTTAAAACTGAAATACACAACATACTAGGTATCTGGACAGACTACTACACAAAAAATTTGAAAACAAGAAAAATATAAATGAAAGATAAAAATGAATAGGAAGAAGAAGAACCGCTGAAGGGGATAGATGAAAGAATTAGAAAAAGCAGGACAGGATGACATTAACTATAAACGATAAAGTATGTAGGGGACAAATTAATTGATTCTAAAGATAATCAATGAAGCATGACAAACAAAAATATACCAAAGAATTAACAAGAAAAAATTATTTGAACTGAGTTGATAGTAAACTAACAGACAAATAAGCGGCTTACAGACGACTGACCTACGACGAGATGTATATATTAGAAAGAAAAAGGAGAAACACTGTTTGTAACTTTTGTAGACCCAAAAGCAGCTTTCAACATAATTCAATGTATATGCTCTTTGGTATAATAATAGTAACGTAAAGAGAGTGGTTAAAATAAATGGAGAGGAATCGTCAACAAAGGAAATAGACAAAAAATAACTATACTGGTATGGACAAATTTAGAGGATGGACCATAATAGACTAGTGGTGACAACTGTAGAAGTAGATACGATTGAAAAGAAAAGACAAGGAAGACCTAGGAAAAACTGATTACAGAATGTAGAAGAAAAGGACTACAAAAGGAAAATGCAAAGGAAAAGATAAAAAACTAGAGCGGCAAAAATGGAAGGAATCGATTCATAGTAGTTAAAAGAACAAACATCAGACACTCAAAGGTTATAAGAATACAGGAGAAGAAGAACAAGAAAAGGTTTTGAGAAATAAAAAATTCTAACAATACCCAAAAAATCTTTATAACATTAGTTAGGTAAGTTGCCTCCAAATAATATGTGTACTCTATAAGAGTCCTTCTAAGTGGAGGTGGGAGAATACACAATTCAGTAGGTTGTAATCGCCAACGTTTCGCCCACCGTTGTGTGGGCTTTATCAATGCTGGTTACATACATTGACACTATCATCTATTGATGAAGTTTATTTTAAATTGACTACGAACTCGTTTATGTAACAAAATACTTACACGCAAAATGACAAAAATTGAAAAACCAAAATTCTTGGGAGTAAAAATTTCCTAAAAAGGAAAACCTTTACCTGCGATAGTTTAGATTTAGATTTTAGATTAAAAAATGTTGTAGTTTTACTCGGTTATATAAGAATATTTCTAAACAGAAAAATGCTCTGGACAATAAACATTTAAATTGGTATAGTAGAACAATCGCACTTTCAATGTCAGTATAAAAATTTGACTTTAGGGGGGTTCTCGTTTGTCAACTTCAATGATCAATATCGTTGAATCTATGCAATTAGAAGAAAACAGAACAATATGAACAATAAGTTCATCAATATTGTTTAATAATGTTGTCTTTCAATCAAAGTGAAACGCATTTCCACTTTTGGTTAATCAACGCAATTGATTCATTTAAATTGAAAAGTGTCTTGAGAACAGTTCAGACTTCAGTGTTCAGTCACCTTGACGGCGTTGATGTCTGTTGGGGTTAAGTTAAGTGACAATTTTTTAAATCAGATGTTTAGTATTCTGATACTTCAAATTGTCTAGAATTGCACCAGAAATTGGAGGGCATATGGAATGTAAAAAGTGAGAAATATAAAAATAAATAAAGTCTTCTAAGCAATTGAATATTACCTTACAAACGTCTGGTAAAAATTGTGAGATACTGTTCTTGGGCACCCTATACGGGACACTCAGAGATGGAAAGGAATCTCCTGTAGCTAGATATCTTAATATCAATAAAGTATTTTTTGTGTATAAATGGTGACACTTTCAGAAAAAGTTCGCTCATTTTTAAATGATTTTTATATGTATTCATGCCATTTCTAGTCAATTCCACTAATAGTTTTACTAAGCCACCTTCATACCTCTGTGTTAGGAATCATGGTCTCACCCACCAGCGACGAGGTTTTCTTTTTTTTCCTGATTCTAATTAGGTTTTTTAAGTATTCGCACGTTTTTAAAACTGTCAATAACCTAGACTGCATATTCAGTATTCTTGATTTAAGTGTGAATCAATTTGTCATTGAATTCTACGTTCAGTTGCATCCATTCAACGATATTGATCAATGAAGTGAGAACCCGTCTTTAGACGTTATAGTTATAAGATTGGAAAATGCATTGAATACAATTTCTTCAATTCCTCCTCAAAAAAATGTTTTCAATAAAAACTTTTGGCTTAATTTTAATACCTCTGATATCGTGTTTTTCCACAATATGAAATATGAATTTTCATTTCATACCAAAAAAGAGGGGGAGGACTGATATTATTTTTAACGCAATCAATGTCCAAGAATTATGAAGAAGGGATTTGCATCCTCATATAAACTCAGATACTGAGTGCGGTTTTTCTCTCACAGGTTTATTTGAAGAGTTACGGGGAAATGGATTAAACATAACCCCACTAATTTCTGACGAGCTATCGATTAAAAATATTATTATATATATAATATATTTTTTAGTGAATAATTCACAATAATAGGTATGTAAATAATACCCAACATCAATGATGTAAAGTAAACAGTATTACAGTAACTGACATATTGGTTTCTACTTGTGCTGTGCAAAATTTCAATGCATTTACCCTGTAAACTATATAAATTTAACTTTTGTCGATGTCTACAAAATCAACAGACTTGAAAAGGGTCAAGAAAAACAGAAATGACTTTACTTTATCTGCATCATCTAGGTGCTTATAAATCGTGTTTAGAAAACTATAAAAAGGTGGTTGTTTTCTGATATCCATGTTGACAACTAGATAATAGGATGTTACATTCCAACAAATTCAATATAGCTTCTATATAAGATCCTCTACAAAACTTTAGAAAAACCATTAATAAGGCAATTGGTCTGTAGTTTTTGAGTAACTGAGGTAATTCCTTTTATACTGGTTCCCATATTAGACTATACAATTTAAAGTCAAATAAAAACTGTTTCTAATCAAAGTAAATTAACTTTTAATCGATTAATATGTAGCTTATTCTGTGGGATTTATGACTAAAGTAAATAACAATTCAAGTTTTAAAGATCATGTCTTCCAAATGCCCTCCTTCGACTTTTTGAATTCTAAGTTCAAAATGTATCATCATGGCGAAGCAAATCTCCATTTATTCCTGCAATTTCATTTCGAATCTGCTCCTTCAGCTCCAGAATTGTTCGGGAATTGTTATTTACTTTAGTCATAAATCCCACAGAATAAGCTACATATTATCGATTAAAAAGTTAATTTACTTTGATTAGAAAGTTTTATTCGACTTTTTAAATTTATATCTAATATGGGAACCCTGTACAAACAAATTACCTTAGTGTGTAGCAGCTACATTTTAAAATATAAACTGGAAGATTATCAGTACATCTCTGATTCAGTGATGGGATCCAAGAAATTTGTATTATTCGTATAAGAGGAGTACTTATTAATGCTTGTACTGTTGTTTTTTAAGAAGTCTGTTTGGTGCTTCTGCAAAATAAGTGTTAAAAGCATTCCATATTAATCCTTCATTAGTTGTATGGGTACTATTGACTATAATTCCAAAGCTCTCGATATTTTCACTAGATTCATTTCTGCCAAGCGAATGATTAAAATATTCCACACAGATCATATACCTTTTATCTGTTTCCTTGTAAGTTCCGTGTCACAATTTTTATTTTTTCTTCTGTTATGTAAACATTCATTCTTAATAATAATAAGACGATTATTATTAAGGGTACCTAGTATTTTTTAAATACTTTGTATTTATATGGGTTTTTAATAAATATAATACAAATTAGTTATGATGAATAAGTATTTAACTTCAATTGTACATTCAACCGCTTATTGTTTCAGTTTTAAATGCAGTCAAAACAATAGTTGATCCTTTAATGATTTTTCAACGTTAATCTCCCTATGTCTGGTAGTCTTGTGGCCGATGTTCTGCCTTTTTTAACATTCATCAAGATATTATATTATAAATCAGTAGTAATTTCTACTAATTTGTTATATGTGTATATATTTTAATTAATTAATTGTTTTAATAAAGATACATTGATAAAGTTTACCCGCGTTCGTCGAAACGTCGGAAGTTATTGAAGAACATGGTTTTTTAATAAACCTTCAGGGACAATATAAAATTAATAAAATTCCTCAAGTGGTCACAAATTCATACAATTCATATTTGGTATGTTGTGGTTAAGCAGATAAAGATTTTTTTTTCATTAAATTGAATGACATATGAATAAAAATAAAAAGAAAAAAATAATGAATACGAGTTCAGAGACAATCAGTTGATAAATAGAGAGAAGTTACTCAAACCTCAATTAATTAAATTAATATTACCCACAAATAAGGCACCTAACAAATTTATTAAAAAAATAGTTTATTTATTTATTAAACCGTTTTCGTGCTATAATTAATCCGAAAAAGAAATGTTCCAATCTATATGTATAAGCACTGTTAACGCAATCAAAGGAATTGTATTAAGCTAATTTTTATTTAGGTAGACATTAATTAAAGATCAATAGTTATTGCAAGATTTCAAACGGTTTACCAAAGGTATGCGTCTCTAATTAAAATGTTCATTTTAAGTGTTTGGCCCATGCCAACGCCTACAATCATTGTGCAACAATATAAAACGCACGTGGAATTTTAATTTAAAAAAAACATATTCCATTCCGGCGTTCAACAGTTCCACAAACCCTTTTAAGAATATTCCGATCTGGAACTTTAGGTTAAACGGACGAATATTATCAATGTAGAACGTTATGCGACAAAACTAGTTTTTGAACTAGAAAATTTGCATTGAATAAAAGACGTAACAGGATAGATTTTGTAATAATCTGATGACGTTCGTTACCAATTTAGGTTGTCAATAAGATTTACATTAACGCGCGCCGTTTTTTCTGCTTTTTTACTGAAGTAAGATGGTCATTAACACGAAAGTTAAAATGGTTTTGTAAATTCCATACAATTAATTATCATTTAATATTTTAATTTATAGTTACTGTGTCAGTTTAAATATAGGGTAATTTTATATGCTGGGTTAAATAACTGTATGGCTAACACTTAATTCGACATTACTTACAAGCATGTCGTTAAATTGTCTGTCTGCGTGAGTACATGAGGTGTATATACTTAGTTATTTTATTTTAAAGTTTGGCACCAGACGCCTCTGAAATTTCTGCGAGCATGCAACTTGGTTAATTGGCGATTGTTAAACTGACAGTCTGCTACTTGTATCGTTTATCTTTTAACACATCAAGATAACACGTGAAATTCGTGTAACTTCATTTTGAATTAACATAATTCAAAAACATATATTACGAACTTCAACATAAATTACAAGAAAAAATTAACCAAAACGTTAATAAACGAACTTGCAAATTTAAATGGATTTATATTATTTATGAGAATTTTACTCCTACTTTGTAATTGTTTTGGTACCGATATAATTCATACAACGTGCAATTTGCGAGAGTAATTTCTGACATTAATTGAACATGAATTTGCTTACCCCACATTTTGATGTATCCAATATCTCCACTTCTGTTATGACGTTGTCGAATGTAACGCTATGTCTGTAGAGTAAATCTGAAACAGGAAAAATTGTTTAGATTTTTCAATTATCATTTCCTTCCTTGTAGGTTCATCTTTCAAGAGAAAATGTTAGTTTGGATTTTCAAGGTCGTAATTTTTTCCACTCCTTTTAGAATGTTTTTTTTTCTATTCTTATTTCAAAATTTGGAACCAAGTAGAACAAAAACTTAAAGTAAAAACATTGAATCAACAAATTTTTCATATGACCGATAACAGAATTTTAGGATTTATTTGTTTTGGAAAATAAAACATTTATTAACGTTAACACGTCTATGGTTACATTAAATTGATATGAACATATTTATTAAATGTTGAAAAATGGTATTTTCCCGAATAAGTTGGAACCGATTATAAAATAAGTCCAGTAATTGGTAACCTTATCAAATTCTATGTTTCAATGGAAGTAACGAAGGGAAAGGAGGGTAGATAAACTTAGATGACTAATGACAACAACGTTGAGATCTTGGGACGATTTTATCTAAATTAACAGCGTTTTTTAAATAAAGGAGAAAATTTAGGAAACCATTTTTTACGCGTATTGTTATTTTGAAAAGTTGTTTTGGATAATTACATGTTTCACATAAGGGAATCAAAAATAGTTGTTACCGCTATACGTGCGGTAGTAGTACCACACAAATAGTGTAGGTATGTATTCAACGACTAAGAGATAGCGCCATTAAAATCAAACGAAACCGGTTTTATCAATAATTCTACACTTCATGACAATAGAAACTATGTAGAAATGTGTTTTTGTATGTACTTTTTACTACTATAGTATTTTTTTCTTCTTAATAGTTTTATAACCCAATAAATCCTGAGTTACTTTACCACACTCGTGCGGTAAAGAACACTTGACGTGTAAAATTGCAAATACCGCTAACCTGAATGTTTATATTTAAGTTTTCAATTGAGGAGACAAAAAAATAACTTAAAACAGTGACAACGGTCAGTGAAACTGAAGTATGACCCATTTATTTGAAACGTTGAAGTAGTCATTCTAAAAAACCCGAATTTAATAAAATGATCGTAATACACTTAGGGCCATGTTATCCACCTGGGGGGGGGGGGCCTAATATGTTCTTAATATATTTATTTAGCTAATAATTTTTAAAATGCTGATATTCATTTCTAATAAGTTATTACGTATCAAATAAGTTGCTAATAACTTGGTAATTTTATTAGGAGGTAGATCCGGGTAGCAAAGGTATTAGTGAGGTTACATCACTTAAGTGCATTTGATTATTTGGTTAGTGATTCATAATTCAAACACTATTGTTACAAAGTAAGTATTTATACTTTGATATTATATAAATGATGACTGTTTTGATAATTACAGACAATTTTTCCAATATGGATGATTAGGATAATCTAATTGAATTTCATGAAATTCAAGAATTGTATGAAGAAGGTATTTATATTAACAATTATCCACATCGGGTCCGTGTTAACAGGATCGATAACTACAACAGATTCAACGCGGAAGAATTCTTGAAGAATTACAAATATAACTACAATGAAACTGCTAGCACTTATTATAGGTGACAATATTAAACATCGGACTGACAAGTAATTAAATGAAACTTGAAATTAACTGCACTATATCAAATATGTACAACAATTTTCAGGTCTCCCTTGAACCAAATCCTGTTGACATTGCGATTTTTTGCAACAGGTAATTTTCAAATAACTTGTGGAGATTTTGTGGGTGTGCATAGAACTACTTCTGGCCAGATTATCAAGAGAGCAACCTCAAATATAGTCGATCTACGGCATCAATTTATTTATATGCCTCGAACAGATCAAGAAAAGAATACTGTTATGAGGAAATTTTCTGCAGTACGCAGATTTGAGCAGGTATTGGGAGTAATTGACTGCACGCACATCAAAATACAAAGTCCTAGTAAATTCATAAATGCTTGAAAAATTGAATTTTATATTTAACAGGTCGTCAACAAGCAGAGGTATTCCGAAATAGGAAAGGATTTTTGTTTAATGTCCAAGTGGTTGGCGATGCCTCTTATAAAATTAGAGAAATTGTTGTTAACCATCCTGGATCAAGCCATGACATCCATATTTTTGACAATTCGAGGATTAAATCATGATTTGAAAATGGAGAGATGGGTAACAGTATATTATTGGGCGATAGTGGTTATCCATGTCGTACATATATTATAATTCATATGCCGAATCATACTATTGCAGCTGAATTGTTGTTTAATCAAGCGCAAATTACAATGATTATAATAGAAAGAACATTCAGTATTTGGAAACAAAGATTTCCCATTCTATCATTAGGAATCAGAAACCACTTTCCTCTCGTGCTAGATATCATAATGGCTACAGCAGTATTACATAAAATTGCTCAACTGCATAATGACAATATTTTGCTAGGAGACCAACTAGAAAATGATGGAGAAGAATTTGTACATAACATTCCTATTGGAAATGACAATAATGCGCGGGAACCATACATTAACTATTTTCAAACGCTCTTGTAATTATAAATTAAATAAAATATGTTAACACAAATTTATTTTTGTCTTATAGTATTTTTGTATTACAAAAACATTTTATAAATAAAAAAGGTATTAACCAATAGGTAACAATTTTTAATTTATAACTACGTTGCTTACACTACTGAAACATAACTAAATAACTAACTTAAAAAAACACAACTAAAAACTATTTTTGTAGAAAACTATTCTAGAGTTCCTCCTGCATTAATGATATCTAAACGTAATTTTTGTAAATTTAGCTTACGCTCTATTTTTTATACTCTCTCTCTCTCTCAGCTTCAAAATCCTCTTCTTTTTTTTAAAAGTCTATTTTCTATAGAGGGATTTTCTATTTTTACTTCGACCAATGTTTGTCTTTTGAGAGAGATATTCTCATATCTCTCTGATATGGGGTTACTCTCCCACAATGTTCGCTTTCTTAGCCGTGATCGGGTTTGGGCTTATTATGAGGGGTTATTGGTGTTAATTCAAATATTTATGATATTTCTTCAATAATTGCATTTTCTACATTCTCTTCGTCTCTGTCTAAATTGTTCTCCGTTCTTTTTCCAAAAACTACAAAATATTTATATGAATACTAGTGTGAACAAAAACAGAATTTTAATAAATTTACCTGAATTTTCATTTGAGTCCCTAGCATAGGGACAACCATCAATAGGAGGCATTACATTAATCAATTGTTTTTCATAGTCTTTAAATTCTATAATGTTAGCGCTACCTCCTCCAGTTTTATAGCATTCTGACTTGTTCTTATTATTTGTTTTTTTTATGTCCCGCTTCAGGTAGTCATATTTTAAACGCAAACACTTTGCATCCCTATATGTGCTAGCACTACTTGAGGCGTTTGCTGTATTAAAATCGAAAGCAAGTTTATCCCGAGCTTCACTTTTTGTTTTCCAGCTTGTTGCATCAGTCTGCTTATTTTCGATTTTTATATTTCAAAGCGGTACTGACCAACAATTGTATTTCAGCCTCAGTAAAATTAGTAGCACGAAGACGTTTTCTGTCCATTTTATTTTTGGTAGAAACAATAACCTCAAATTCGAACATAAAAGGCAAAACTTCTTGCTGCACTCTAATACATACTGTTGTTTAATAAATTTATCTTTGTCTTTCGATGTGCCATGAAAGAAGAAACAAATTACATTACAATTCGTGTTTAGTTGGTTTCGGTTTTCGGTCTATGGTTAAAAAGTATTGCTTATTATTATACTTTAATCTAATTCCAGATAATTGATGTAAGAAATAAAGCATTGAACTGGTTCCTTCAGAATCACCAGACCACCCACAAATAAAAACAGTTTATTATGTCGACGTCTGGTGGCATTGTTGCCAGCACCATGAATGTCTCTAAAATTCTCCGATATATTGTATGTTTATAAATATTTATTTTAGCATATAAATGCAGATGTGCATAATTTATTATAACATGTCAAGAATACTATACTTGTTAGATATTTTTATATTTTAAGTGTTCGGCAAAATTATCGTTTTTTACAAATCAAATGATTAATCATTCTTTCCATGATGTTGTCATTGTCGCTTTTTGTTTGAAAACAAATAATGTGAATCAATGTGAATGTTTTCTTTAAAAAAAGTGTTATTTATTCATTCAAATCTCATAATATTTTTTGGCGCCCGAGCAGGGACTTGGCAAATTGGTGCAAGTCTAATTGCAATCGAATATTTAATTCCTTCAATCAGATCTGGTAATTACAATTATTAAATTATAATACACATCGCAGGTCTAATTGCGAATCCCAAATATTTGAAGAGACTTATTTGCGACGGAATTATTTGTTATTTTGGTTGATCATGATTATGGTACAACGAAGGTGAGTTTGTCGCCTCTTTTAAATAAAACAATGAAACTGCTACATACAGCAACTTTGAGTCAAATCGAATTGTTAAATATTGAAATTGACAAAACGATCAAACGGTTACATACATTGTAGACAAATCCAAGTCTCAAAGTCACTCAATAAATGGAAGATGAGTTTGAGGATATCGATACAGCACGCTTGGAAATCAAAATGGCCCTTATTAGTTTGGATTCAATCAAAATCAAGTTGAAAAACAAAACGAAACTCAAAAATTCAACGGTTGTATAAAGTTGCCAAAAATCCATTTACCACGTTTCAATGGGACAGTCGAGGAATGGATCACGTTTCGCGACTTCTACAACTCCGCAGTTCACTTCAATCCAAAAATTAGCCAAATTCAAAAATTTTCATATCTAAAGTCACTGGTTGTTGGAGACGCATTTTCTGTGATTAAATCAATTCCTATGACAGCGGAAAATAATGACATCGCATATAACCAATGGGCAAGAAAATTCAACAAACCTCTTTTAATTATTCGTTCAATTATTAAAAATTTACTCAATTGTGAATCGGTAAGTGAGAATTTTGCCAACTTAAAAGATTTTGCTTCAAAGTTTCACGAAGCTATTTAAATGTTAGATGCATTGGGTGAGTACACGTCGTCTCGTGATCCTTAGATTATTTCATTGATGATCAAAAATTTAATAAAAGTTTAAGACGGGAGTGGGCTGATAAAGTAGCACTTATAGACGAACCCGATTTAAATCAACTTTTTCATTTCCTTAATGAATAGTGCAATGCGACGGATCTCTTGATAGACAATTCAAAACCTAAATCCAAACTTAATCAGTTTGAAATTAAATGTAATAGTATGACAAACTTTAAATGTTTTTTGGCTCACAAGGCTCGTACTATTAATAAATGTTTAGAGTGCCTTAAATTAAATATCGTGAAAAAGCCGTAAATAAGGCGTCGCGTTGCTATAATAGTTTCAGGAAAGGTCATTTGCTAAATAATTGTCGGTCAAAAGACAACTGCTGTGTTTGTAATAAAAGCCATAACACTCTGTTATATCCTGAAACGTGTCAAATTGCATCTTTAACAGTCGTCGAAGACTCAAGTGAGGCTTTCATTAGTGCAAATTCAATCAACGATAAATCCTGTTTTTCGCTTCTTCCAACTATTTTAATTCTTGTGGAACGATTTCAGCAATTACGAGCTCTTCTAGATTCTGGTGCCCAGTCTAGTTTTATAAGCGAATTAGCTGTGTCTTTATTACATTTGTGTCGGAACCAAGAACGTATTCCAATCAAATGTCCTGCGTCGCCTAAGCCATCGATGTCATCTGGTAGTGTCATATTAAATATATGTTCTACATTTAATACATCAAATGCAATGACCGTGGTAGCACACATAATTCCAATTGTCAATAATCGATTAACTCATTCTGAAAATAAGATTTCCGTCTATGAGAATCTTATTAAATGTTTTAATGTGGCTGATCACACGTTTTATTTACCTGGACGTGTTCATCTCATCCTGTCAGCATCCGTTTTCTTTTCGTCACTCAAACGATTGTGTGAAGTTGCTAATAATCGATTTACCACGTTTTAATGGGAAACTCGAGGAATGTGAAACTCCGCAGTTCACTTCAATCCAAAAATTAACCAAGTCCAAAAATTTTCATATCTAAAGTCACTGGTTGTTGGAGACGCATCTTCTGTGACAGCATACTTTTCGATATGATAAAGAATAACAGTGTTACACGAGATAGTCGAAAAGTTAAAATTTTCAATTTCACCCTGTATCTCTTAAACCAAAAAGGCTATGGAAATTATGTTGGTGGCACAGATTTGCAAAAACCGCAACCTTCTATCTTCACTAACAACCGAGATACACTGCAATTACAACGAAAATGGGACACACTGTACAGTTTATAGTGATGGTTCGGATTCTGGTGAGAAAAGTTGAAAACTCCAAGCAGTTTTAAAGTTTTTGAAAAAATCCAATATATCCGTTATCGTAATAGTTATGAAAAAATAACTATAAAAAAACTTGCTTGTTTTTTTAAAGTAAATTCTTAGTAATTTTTAAGAAACCAATTATTAATGGTTTTGAAATAGTGCTAGTTTTATACTAAGTAGACCATGAAAACAAATGCATTAAGTTGCCAAACCTTCAAACTAAATCAATGTTTGAGCTGTAAAAACCAGATTGCTCATTTAGAGAGAAACTGATCATTTCATAATTAATAACTCAAAATTTTATTTAGTTTGAAGTCATGACTCTTTCAAAAATACAGTTTTTCGGAATAACTTTTCGAGTGTTTTTAGCAGAATCTGAATCAGCGTAATAAAATTCATCATTATCCGTTTAACCAAAATGGTATCTTTATTAATAGTCATGCAATTCTACTCAATTTCGGACACACTATATGTGCATGGTGGCTTAAATTCTCGTCAAACAAGGTATTCGGTAACAATAAAACAAAAAAATAAAGAGCGTAGTCTCGGTCTCTTTTTATGCTATCTTCTTTTCTGTTTGATACATTATTAAAACACTTTTTTGAGTAAAATTTATTAGTGAAAACAAAATTTTCATTGATTTGTTAGTTTTTCCGTATAGCTGCGAGTTGTATTTTTCAAATGGAAGCTATAGTAAGCATGGTATCAATAAACAATAATATTTTTTTTTATTTCCAATAATATATTTTGTTTATCTAATACATATCATAATAAATAATTCGCTCTTTATCTAGAAGCCCTTGGAAAAACAAAAGCTCAAGAAAACGGATCTCAAAAAAAGAGGTTGACACTATGCAACCTTTTAACCTTAACATTGGAGCAAAAACAAGGAATAATGGGAACTATGTAACAGCTGATTAAGAAATAATTTACCTCAATACGTAGTTTTTTAATACGATTCATTAACAAAATTATTATGTAATAACATTAGCTAAATGATAAGAAATAACTTAAAAATTCTTCGAAAATAAAATTAGTTAATAGTAAATACTAGCAGTCATATGACAATATACACATAAATTGATACATTCGCCAAGATAGAGATTTAAAAAACAAAAAAAAAAGAATCCAATCAGGTGAATAATAGGACGTAAATAGGTGTCAATTGTTTTAAATACAAGCATAAAGTGTACATATACAGGGTGTCCAGAAACTCTCCTGACAAACAAAGACCAGAGGTTCCTCAGATAATTTTAAGACAATTTAATCCAATTCACCTAGTACGAAAATGCTTCCTAAGGGAGCTAGAGCTCTTTGAAGATGGCGCCTTGTAAATGGTTTTTTTAAATACCTCCAGAACGCTTCTACTTAGAAAAGCAAAAACTGGTATGCTTGTTTAGCCTTCAGAGATGAATCGATTCCATCAATTGCGAATTTCTAGTACCGGTCATAGGCGTCCGTTTTATATTTTTTGCACTAGTTGGCTCTGAATTGCCAACAAAAGTAAAACCTACGTTTTTCATTGTCAAATTGTTGTCAGTTCGCGAAGTTTATCTTATAATTCTTTACTCTACCATGCGCCATCTTCAAAGAGCTCTAGCTCCTTTAGGAAGCATTTTCAGACTAGGTGAATTGTGTTAAATTGTCTTAAAATTATCTGAGGAATCTCCGGTCTTCGTTTGTCAGGAGAGTTTCTGGACACCCTGTATAGTGGTTAATAAAATTGTATATAAAAGTCATCAAAAATTTGTGTAACACTTAATTTTAAACAAATATTTTGTATAAAACATTATAATTATAAAATTAAATTCGGTAAGTATTGCAGAAGATATTGAAGAGGAGGTGAATGAAGAATTGGGTGTTGGTGGTTTCATATTGCTTCGTTTAGCTGGCAAGAAGTCATACAAATTTTATGTACGCCAAATTATACAAATAGATTCATTGGAAGTAAAGTATCTTAAAAAAGTTCATTTGGAGCAATGAAACTATACAGTGTGACCTGCGTAGAACGTACATTAAAAGTTTTCAACTTGCAGATAAATCAGAAACTTTAAATTTCATAATCGATCATTTTTGTTCTACCTAAGATATTTTCCTTCAGCTATACAGGGTGTGCCAAAAGTTGCTATAAACTATCTTATTTTAAATACATATCTATAATTCCTTTTATATGAGATTTTGTATGACATGTAAAAACCAGTTAAGAATAAGATAATTTAAGTATATAAATTTAGAAATATATAGACAATCGTCCCATATAAAAGTAATTATAGATTTGTATTTAAAATAAGATAGTTTATAGCAACTTTTGTCAAACCCTGTATAGCTGAATGTCTGAAAATATTTTAGATAGAACGAAACTATTCAATTATGAACGCGTATCAAATTTCAAGTTTTGATTTATCTGCAAGATAAAACTTTAACGCTCTATACAGATCGCCTGTATACAATTGCAATCTTCTGAAGTCGTGAAGAAGTTGCCATGTCCTTCCATAAGTTGAGGGACGGAGAGGAAACGTCAAGAGATTGTTTTTGACATAGACTTGACATTGATCAATGCTTGCACCAACTGGAAGGGCTCCACTTGAACTGTACCAATTAACAAATAAAAGGTATCCAACAAATAAGTGATTTTAATTAACATTAAAATTATAATGGGGGAAAACAAAAGATCACTTTTTATTAAATCCAATAGGAATGATTACAACTCAACACGTAATTTATTCTTTAAAAAGCCAGTATTATTAATTACTATTAATATGGTTAAGCATTCATTTCACATTCATATTGTTCTCTATTTGACAGAAACGTAAATATACCTTTGATTGATTATCAGAGAACTATGTAAAACAAATACAGAAAACCCATTATATACTTGTGCAAATTTTCAATTTGATGATGTTAGTGAAGAGGTCATTTTACCTTATCTTAATATGTTCCTTTTCGATATGTTCTCTAACCAAAATCTGAGGTTTGATAGTAATTCAAATTCAAATAAAAAAGTGGGATAATATAAGCAATTACACTAGTAGTTAATTATTACTGCAATCATCATTAAACGTTTAACATTCTACCTTGTAACTCATGCATATCAAATATTTACATGGTGTAACTTTACAAGGTCAAAATTATTTTTTATTTGATATTTTTTTAACGAGTACTCGTGAATTACAATTATAACTCAGCATAAGATTAATTAAACCGGTTAGGCGCGAAACCTTAACAATTAATTACATCCGAAGCACCAACAATAGCAATATCAAGAAAAGTTCCAATAATTTTTTTAAAGGAATAACTTTACTAAAAATATGAGCTATCATGTCGATTGAAAAATCGCTTTTGCCGTGCGATAAATAAATTGTATTGTATGGTGTTCCTTCGAATGGAATGTAACAAAAACAGTGTATTTGCTGTATGGAATTTAATACATTCGATTTCATTTCAGTATATTTCTTGGTTATTGCACTTTTACTTAGTTTAATACTCTTCGTTATATTTAAATATGGTTGCAAAGATAACTTTATTATAATTACTTGCGTATGCATTTATAAGATACAATAAGAAGAACATTAATCTTTTGTTAACATAAATCATTTCTAAACTCATGAGTTGATAGAAAAAAATTAGCAACTCCTTCATAGCAAATTTTAAAAATTAGTTTGCGTGCTTGGTTTTACGGCTATAAATTTTACGGTGATTTTCTACATTTACCGCATCATTTCTATCAATAATAAATTATTGTTTTTTTTCCGAATAACTGAAATATTTGAAAAGCAAAAAAAATATTAACGTTAATAATAAAACTAATAACTGAAAATTTTTGTTTTCTCTTAATCGCAATGCTTTTCTTTTAAATTCAGTTTCATTCTTTTAAAGTTAAATGTTCAGTTAGGATATATCGTATGTATATTGAAGAGATTTTCCTTCCGTAAAAATTTTTAAAATAAATTTTCCAGGACCGTACTGCAGGCTAACTGGATCCCTTAAAGGAAGGTGAATGTTAAAAAAGGAACAAACCATTTTTTACTGGTGGAGGCGACGTTTCGCACCCTAATGTGGGTGCTTCTTCCAAGCCACTATTTATTGCAAAATAAAACAGCTGTGTACGGTGTTATTACTTGTTGCTTTGTTTGTGTGTTTTAATTTTAATGAATATTGATACCAAATTACATAAAAAAAGAATGTGTCCTAAACGTACATCTATCATCTTAACACCCATTTAATTCTGGCACGTAAGTTTTCTCTTCGTTTTTTGTAATTTTCAATTCGTTCCTCCTAACTATGATTAAATAAAATAGTTTATAATTTTTATTGCATTAAACTCATCAAAAATTTAATCCTTATTTATACACAAACAATATTATACCGAATTTTAAGCTTTATATTTGTTATTTGTAAGTGTAATTTTTATGATATTTATTTCTAGACTAGTTTGACAATTTTTGTTGTTTGTTATATAATTTTAATTAAGTTTTGACGTCATATGACTTTGTTATATGAATTAATCTTTTATAAAAATATAAATAATTGTAACTTTTTACAGTTTTAAGTGTATTGTTCGTGATTTTCATTATCTTTTATTTGTTAGTCAAACCCCTTTTTTAATAATTAAGTTCTCCTTATGTTTATATACTTTACCAAAAAATTTTATAGCAATGTAATTATTATTGTTTTATTTTGCAATAAATAGTGGCTTTGAAGAAGTACCCACATTAGGGTGCGAAACGTCGCCTCCACCAGTAAAAAGTGGTTTGTTCCTTTTTTTTTACATTCACCTTCCTTTAAGGGATCCAGTTAGCCTGCAGCACGGTCCTGGAAAATTTATTTTATATATGTCGTATGTAACAGGATCATGGTACACTCACATTTTTCCTTTATTTTTATAGTAATTGATTGAAATTTGATATATCCTATACACATACTAAGCTACACGTCATTCACGTAATTTTATTGTCACTTCTGCTTTCGCCGGAGAGCACACTAACTTTTAATTTTTAAATAGAGCACCCTGTATATTATTTCATTTTTTCAATTTGCAAATTTTCTGAATCCAATGATACTACATAAGTTACATTTTAAATGTCAATAATTTTTTTAATAAATTTACTAGTTTATTATGCTATTATAGACGCTTCCGTTTTAATCTAATTGACCCTTCTAATACTAGAAAAATCAAAATCCCGTCAAAGATACTAAATTACGTAAATTATGGGCGTATAAATTCATGAAAATGTTTTTTGTGGTAAAACTATTTTTTCAAATGGAGTCTATTGGTACCATGTACTATCTATTATCTATTAGTACTATATAAGGGATTTATTCATACGTAGTATTAAAATAATTTTTATGCATATTTATTAAACATATTTAGAGCAAATATCAACGAAATATAAAAAATAGTATGAAAAATGTAGTGTTTACTGGTGTAATCGGGGGATTGCTCTTCATCTATTGAACACATCAAAACCAACTTTGGTATGGTAATACACATCCAATTGATCTACATTTTAAAAATATTTAAGTGCATACAGGGTATTTTGTAAAAATATGTCAACATCAGCTTACGTTGTTTCAAATGGAACACCTTGTACATTTTTGCATTTTTAGATTCCATTAAAAGCAAAAATGCTAAAGAAATTTTCACTTTAATTTCAAAATAGAATCAACTCTGAAGAGCGCGAAATGATACTCATTTCCCACGAGAAAGTATATGAACAATTCATATACTTAGGAGTATGAAATGCTTGTTCTACGATTATTAATCGTTTCCGAAAATGAATGAATATGTTGGTTTTTATGCCAATCCATAAATTTCGTAGTTCTTTTCGATGTTTGAGGAATTAAGTTTAAGCAAGTTGCTTTTGTTATTTCTTTAATGTTTGGCGGTGTTAAATTAATATTTCATTTTCTTCGTCACTATCCATATATCTTAAAATTCAAATCTCGCTTCAAATTCTATATCTAAATAAATTTAATTTATTTTGACAACTGTCAGTGAAGTTTTGATAACTGTCAAAGCCACCTACATACTCTTGGGCCCGATTTTATTATCTTCATGTTAAAACATAACATGGGTTTAATTCATGTTATTTATTATAACCATTTTTCTAAACTAAAGTTATCTAGAACTGCAATTAAACTATATGTCTCTTTAACTTGGAAAAAATTCCTGAGTTAAATTTTTTTTTCCACTACTAGCTGGAAAGTGGACACTTATTGCGTCTCCTAGCCAACAGAGAAGTTGAATTTCTCTATTAGTGGTTAATAATTTTTCTATTGTTGACCTAAGTTATTTTTTTTTTTTGAGAATCCAAGAATAGTTGTTTAACAAAAACGAGTGCAAGATAATTTTGTATATCCAGGGGATTATCTTTAACGTATTTGCTGCTTAAACTTACCTAACACGATAAAAATGTTGAATACAAAAAATGTTATTAGTTTAAAATTCGCGCCCCCATCCCCTAACCGTAAATACATAACTTGAATTTATTTATTTATTAAATATGATGATAAAATCAATTTTTTCAGGTTTCCCAAAGGAGTTTTAACCAGGCGACTTAAGTTACATGAAGAATTTTTAGTAAATTACAAACTTTTTGTTGTAGGTGTTTTGAATGGTTAACAAAATGTGGAAGATCCGATCTGTTGCATAAAAATATCGACTATAAAAACTTAACGAGTATATGGCGAACACTTCCCATTCCCAAATAAATTACAAGTGTCAATTTCTGAAACCCAATATTCAAATGATATTTCAAGGTATATTGGCGAAGCAATAAATGAACACAAGTGTTTTCAGAATCTATGTAAATATATGCTCGTTAACATCTCCAGCTGTACCCTAACTACTAAAGCTTGCAGCTGAAATATTCGTGAGAGAAGAACACTTCAATTGAAGTTAACATCACCAAACGAAGGCACAACGACTCTAGAGTTTAAACAGTTATGTGATAATTTTCTTTCCGAAAGCGGAGCACAAATTGTGAAAGCGCAAGTGGACTTACAAAATAAACGACTAAGAAGTAGGAGATACACAGAGGAATATAAACAATTTTCACTAAAATTATATTAAAGAGAAGAGCTGAAATATTTTAATTAAATAGATCTTTTCGAGCAATCCCCTATTCCAAATTTTTAAACAAATATTTCAACGGGAAGTCCATAAACATCTAATAAACGGGTTAGCTGAATCACCCGGTATATAAAAAATTTGAACAACCCTTGTGCTACATCTTTACAAATACGATATGCAAAGGTGACAAATTGAAGTCGACAGTATTAAACTGCACTACAATGCGGTGTCAGTCCGAAATAACTTGATTAAATACGATAGAATCTTTAATAACAAAAAAACATCTTGGAAAGACATTAAAAATTTCTACATGTCAGACAAATCTAAACCGTTGCGATTGGCTCCTAAATCAACTAATTTACATATTACTCCGAATAATTTTCAGAAAATGAGGGTGAAATATGCCACAGAAGTGTTTAGTGAATCAGTTGCAGTTGTATATAGCAATGTATATAGCTTTTAATGCTTTTAATTTATTTGCATTCCTGTGCTACTTGATTTTTACAAGAAAAATGTTTATTTTAATTTTTGCCTTAAATTTGGCTAGTAGTGGTAAAAATAGTATATACACCATGGTTGTGAAGTCCATTATTGCCTACGCCCCTCGCGAAATAAACTAGTGCTAAGACAATAATGACAGACTTCACAATCTTGGTGTATAATATACTATTTTTAACTTCTAATAAAATTTAGCGCTTTTGTTTGTGTTATTTGTGATATAAATTTGTAATAATGAATCCCTATGATGTAAATACATATAGCAATAACGTTGACGTGCCTGTAAGAGCAGCTAAGTTATTGCGACAAAACCAAACCATTTTGAAAAGCACAATGGAAAATAGTTTTTGAAAAAGTTCAGATTATCTGTAAGAACTGTTGAAAACATCATTGAACAGGTTGAAGATGTTATTCGACATAAAACAGATATAAATGAAACATTATCTCCGGCTGTACAAGTTTTGTTGTGTTTAAGGTACTATGCAAAGGATCATTTTTAATCAGTTGCAGCTGATTTTTGCAAAGTTTTAAATTCTACAGAAAGCATAACTTTTGTTCGAATAATTAGGGCATTATCGATTGCAGACGAATGCCTAGGATCCCTGAAGAAATTACAGAAAGGAAGTCACCTTAGAATACAGTGTCTTGGAGAAGATAGCGCAGAAATATTTCGAAACAGATAGCTGGCTTTAATTTAAATGTCCAAACCATTGATGATCAATCATTGCAAATTTGTGACATTGTGGCACATAATTCACATATATTTCGTAATTCATCTATTATTAGACGCTTTGATGAAGGCAATTTTTCAAAATGTGTGATTGTGGGTGATGCTGGTTATTATCCACTCCATTAGCACAAACCAGAAATGTAGCTGAAAATCTAGTTAAAGACTTGCAAATTAGTACTAGAAATGTGGTAGAACGAAGCTATGGTATACGAAACGGTAATTCGTGGGATGGCTCTAGGACTTCGAGTAAAATTAGAAACACTCCAAGCTACGGCAGAGAAAGAGAAACATCAATAGAGAGAGCAGAAGAGGCTATAGAATTTGGGAATGAAAATAATGAGAATCCTCAAGAAGATGTAAGAAGAGCGAATGCTGGAAATAATATTACTAGATATCAATTGATAACTAACTATTTTGCTAGACTATAATTAACTGTTTATTATTATTTTTAAATTATTATTTAAATTTATAAGATTATAAGTTTGAAGAATATTAAATGTAAATTTAAAATTTATACAACATTTTTATAAGTACATACAACAATGTAGTTTATTCTTATGATCCCTTCACTTCATAATCTAACTGCTTTTACAAAATTCGCATTTTGAGTTCATGTAGAAACTTGTCTTTTTTTGCTTTAATTTAGTTTTATTTAGTTTTGATCCAGTTTCGGTGCCAAACTGTGAGCATTAAGTCGATATAGAAGTAACAACAACATATGAAATATCTTTCAGAAATATAACTTTAATTTTGCTTACCATCTAACGAGGCTACCTAAACAACTGTGGAACAACGGCTGCAATCGTAGTTTTATAGCAGAGCATTTTCTTTGTCGGAATTGACTGTGAATTTGGATTTTATTTAATTTTTTGGTTGTATTTTAGAAACAATTCACTTACTTTCAGATTGAACTGTTATAAGCTTAACATTTATTGGTTTTGACAAAACTAGGGTGGCAAATAGAAGTTCTCTCTGCTTAAAAATCTTCTCTGTCATGCTTATCTAAAAAAATGACAATATGATCAACTTTGACTTTCTTAGTCAAGATATCACAAACACTATTTAATAAAAAGACATTACAATAATTACGAATGAAAATGTAAATCGTTAAAGTAAGGTTCAAACCGACTCCATATTCAATGTTGATGAAAAAATATACCAACTTAAGAGAAATAAGTAAGACCAAATTTGTAGATAGCTAACATGGACCTTTAATTTGTGTGGAAAAACGTTCTCCATGTTAACATGAAGTTATCTTTAACCTCATGTTTCAAAACCGCATGTTTCTTAATTGATAGCGTATACGAAATTTGCATAATTCGTTATAATCGTAGAAAAACTTATTTTTTATTCAAAATAAGGTATTTACAGATCAACTTAGTGCATTTCGTACTAAGAATTGAAGAGAGAGACTAGGATGACACTAAGGCAAAAAAATTAGTCTCCAGTTCTACTCAGAATTTTGGCATTGGCCTATGGTTGCGGAAAATCCAATTTTTTATACAACTATGACTCAAAATACTTTCATATAATTTATTTCGTTGTAATAATTTGTAAATTTTTCGTCTGTAACTTGAATTAATTAATTTTGACAAGATGACCAAAATTTTACTTTCAAATAAAAACATGATATCAACTTAACCCAGTTCAAATTCGGACGTAGCGGTGTGTACTTCTATTTTGCAAATACGAATTTGGTTACAATAATTAAATTTTGTAGTGATACATTAAATAATAGTTCAGTGCAGTTACTGTCTTATCAATCATAGTTGCAGATTCGGGCGGCCATAGGTCGCCCAATGATAAGGTTATGGATGGAATGGTTATATCTCAAGATTCGGTGAGCAATTTGAATTCTACTAAATTCAACGATAAATCGTATATAAACTTAAATAATAAATTTGATCCGCACGATTTCGGTCCATATTATGTATTTATTGAACATCTAAATAAGAATTTTGGACGGTTGTTTCCTATCCGCATAGGATATTATCTCCATGAGTGCACGACCTTTAAACACAACATAATAGATATCAAAGCAATAGGAATAAATAAAGTGAAAGTTATATTTAATTCGTACAAAGAAGCCAATAATTTAATAAATCACGAAGTTATTACTAAAAATAATTTGGTAGTTTACATTCCGACGTTTTTACACAGCGTAAAAGGATTAATAAGAAATGTGGATACTTTTTTGACAAAAATAAATTAAAGAATACTATTGAATCAACAAAACAGGTTGTTGAAGTTAGGCGAATGACAAAACGTATGGTGGAATCAGACGGTAACGTTAAATACATAAAAAGGCAAATAATAATAGTTACATTTATGGGCAATACTCTACCAACTAACATAAGAATTAACAGCGTTAATTTCATAGTTTAACCGTTTATTCAACCTGTAGTACAATATGGAAAGTGTTTAAGATTTGGTCATGGATCGAATTTTTGTAGAGGTTCAGTAAGGTGCAAGATTTGTGGAGAATCTCACGACGGCGACGAGGGAAATTGTTCAAAAGTTACATTTTGCGTCCACTGTAAATCTAAGGACCATTCTTCAGATAACAAAAGTTGTCCCATCTATTTAAAACAATATGAAATTAAAATAACTATGGCTGCTAAGAATATTCCATTTAAAGAAGCAGAGACATTAGTAAATAATCCCTCGTACAATAAAATAACAAGTAATAATATATTTGAATTATTAAACAACCATTGATAATTTCCCAGAGTTGCTTAATCCAGTAAAAGGAAAAGAAAACGTACTTTTAAAAACATCTGGTAATAGTTATAATAATCCTCCAATGTCGTCAAAAAAACGTATAACGCTTGTTTCACCAATATCAACTTTTCCTCCACTGGTACCAGTTGATGTTGAAAAAGCAGTTACCCAAACCGTGCTTCCTAACCCATACAGTTTTAGACTTACAAATAATAAAGAAAGAATGGTTGAACAAATAACATCGATGGTGATCGAATTAATTAGGACACTTATTCCAACCGAATCTGAAGATAAACTAAACAAATTGAACGTTAAAAAACATGTTTCATCAATTTTACTGGACAACCCCAACCCTTATGTCAAAAAAACAAGCGATTAATCAATTGAGAATACTTCAGTGGAATGTTAGGTCTATTCTCAAGAATAAATCATCCTTATTAAATTATCTTTCAAATAATAACATGGATATACTACTTATCTCAGAAACTTGGTTAAAACCTAAATATTAATTTAACCTAAATGGATATGAATTTGTACAATCAGATCGATCTGATGGATATGGAGGGGTAGCAGTATTTGTTGCTAAACATATACCCTATAATCCCTTTAATATTAAAAAAAAACTTTAACAGTGGAATTGAAGCTTGTGCGGTAGAATTGTTAGGTCATAACTTCACAGTAGTATCTATATACAAACCACCCAACATTACAGCGACACAACAAGATTTATGCAACTTATTCCAACAATTTCCTGGTAAATTAATCATAGGTGGAGATTGTAATAGCCATCATGTTTCCTGGTGTTCAACTTTTAATAACAACCAAGGTGCACAACTGGAAGAAGCCTGAATGAATACTACTTAATGATGGTCATTCGACAACAATAACGTTACCTAACCGTAAACACTCAGTACTAGATCTATCATTATGCTCTGCAAGTTTGGTCAATAAACTTTCTTGGTGTGTGTTGGAGGAGTCGCTGGGTTCAGATCATTACCCGTTGTATATCGAATTGCAAACAAATTACATAAGTACGACAATCACACCATATTGCAAATGGAAAGTCAATACTGCAAACTGGTCGATCTTTAAAGAAAGTATAATAAATTCCCTATCTCAAAATTCTTTGACAGATTCTCACAGCTTAAGTGACTTTGAGATTTTTATAAAGGCAATAAAAGTGGCTGGGGATTTATCTTTTAAAAAAAGCAAACCCTACATTCCGAAGTGTAGACGGCCGGTGTGGTGGGATCAAGAATGTTCCACCTTTATAAATGACAAACACAAGGCTCTTAAAAAGTATAAAAACTTATCTAACATAGATAACTACCTTAATTACTAAAATCAGAAGCTGCCTGCAGACGTCTCTTAATTTCGAAAAGTAGAACAAGCTGGAAGAATTATCTCAATACATTAAATAAAAACACCTCATTATCCCAAATATGGACACGTGTTAAGCAGATCTCAACCAGATTTGGACATAAAAAGTATAATATGTTGTCAGAAACACTTATTGATGAATTGCTAGATAAATTTGTTGTTAATGAAATTAAAAATGACAAAACTAATAATAATGAGTTTTTTGATAACCAATTCTCGCTAACCGAATTAGAAATAGCTACTCGGCAAATAAACAACTCATCCCCAGGTAAAGATAGCATAACCTATCAAATTATTGCACAATTACCAGAAATTGGAAAAAACCTTCTGCTTAAAATATACAATAATTGGTGGACTAAAGAAAATTATATTACAGAATTAAAAGACGTGGTAATAACCTTATTACTAAAACCCAATAAAAATACAAACGTGGCAAATTCTTATAGACCAATATCGCTAATGTCATTTGTAACGAAAACTTTTGAACGCATGATAAAATCTAGGCTAGAATGGTATTGTGAGTTTTATGAAAAACTTCCGAGCAATCAATATGGGTTTCGCAGAGGTGTGGGTGCTACTGACACTCTGTCCCATTTAGTAACAGATATACAACTCGTCTTTAGTAAAAACCAGTATATTACATGTTTGTTTGTAGTCTTAGAAGGCGCATACGAAGCTGTAGATTTACATATATTAAAATCAAAACTAACTGATCTTGATATTTCAAATAACGCTGCACTCAACATAATCAATTTATACACCAATAGACAAATATTTATAAAAGATCAGCACAACAAACTGCATGGAGGCAGGATTGTGAATAGAGGTATTCCCCAAGGTTCAATTTTAAACCCATTGTTGTTTAATATATATACAGCCAGCTTGCATAGTTTGTGGGACGACTCGATTCAATGTTTACAGTTCGCGGACGATCTATGCATATACTTTTCCCATGAAGAGTACCAACATTGTAGTTTAATCTTAGAGGAAGTTATGAGATCCTTAAAACAATGGTTAATACATCACGGCTTTTCGTTTTCTCCTGATAAAACATCCATATTAACATTCACTAGACACAGAATAAAAATCAACAACACCATTCGGATATGCGATGTCTCATTAAAATGTGTACGTTCATACAAGTATTTAGGAATTATATTAGACCAAAAATTACTCTGGACGGAACATATCCAACATACAGTAGCTAAATGCAAAAAAGGTATAAATTTCTTAAAATATGTGTCGAAAGTTAAATGGGGTGCTGATCCTCACACAACTAAATTATTCTACAAAGCATACATTTGATCTATATTAGACTATGGTAGCATGCTGTATGGTTCGGCATCAAAAACTAATCTAATTAAAATAGATAGAGTTCAATTAAAAGCACTAAGAATATGTATTGGCGTTATGGCTTATTCTCCAGTCCAAGCAATCCTGGCAGAATCTCAAGAGCCTCCGTTATTGTTAAGAAGACAATTTCTAGCTTCTAAACTTGTTACCAAATTTAGAGCATTTAAATCAACGATAATAAAAAAATCATAAATTATTTATTGAGTGTTTAATAAATAAATACTTTCAAAAAAAGAACAACCCACCTCTAGCTGACGCTTACTCCAATACTTTAGAGAATTCAATTATGAAACAATCGGCTAAGCTTCAGTTATACTCCACATACTATGCAGCACTCCTAAACAATAACGTATTACAAGAGGTGTTATACCAAAATCAGAACGCCACTATTATTGCCACAGATGGTGCTAAAACGGCCATTGGTGTAGGATGTGCCTTTTATAACTGTAAAACTAAAAATGGGTACCAATTTAAAATAAATTCGAACTGCACTATCTTTACGGCCGAGGCATTTGCAATTAAACAAGGTTTGAAATATTGCTTATTTAACAACAACATCAAGAAAACATTAATATTATCTTATTATTTTTCCTTCAAACAGGCCCACAACAAACTTCTCTGTGACATCAAATTAATACAATATCAACTAAATCAGCATAGTATTGAAGTAAATTTCGTATGGGTTAAGGGTCATGCAGGTATAAAACCAAACGAAGCGGCAGATGAGCTAGCCAAACACACGTTAAATAATGATAACAGATACAAACAACATAAATGTATTACCTTATCAATGATCTTTATACTGAAATTTAAAAGCGCAAATGAGACAAGACCAACTGGAAAAAATATGGGACGAAACTACGTTAAATAATAAAAACAACTATATACTTCTAAATCCAACTTGTGATATCAATCATATTATGTTTTCATGTAATAACCATGATCAGTTTTGTAACGAATTTTTTGAATCATTAATAGCCTTACGTATACCTTTACCCCTTAATATAAATTTTTGCTAAGTTTAGATAATGTAATTATTTAATTATAAAAATTTAAAAAAAAGAGAAAAAAAATTGTAAAAATGAAAATGTAAATAATCTGTGGCTAAAATATTTATACGAGTATCTAAGGCCAAAAACAAAAAAAAAACTTAACCCAGAAAATACTCAAGATTGTGATGATACTTCGCAAAATAGTACGAGACAAATAATTATTTTTTGTAATTTTTATATGGAGGCTCTGTGGATAAGTACATAGGGGAGGTCATTAATGACTGTCAACAATAAAATACTTTCAATTTCAAATATATCTATACTTACTTTCATCAAAATCTTACTGCATTAGGTTAGGCACATAACCTTATTTGAAGTTTACAAGCTGAAAAACTAAATATACAAAGTACATATTCATAGTCAATTTAAGAAGCTAATAAGTTCAGTAACTAACCACAATTTTGATATCACATTTAAGGCCAGTATTGCAGTCAGCGATTAACTTAAATTTTGAGTTTACTGTCATGGTGATAATTGTCTTCTTAGAAATTAGCAGAAAATTCATTTTAACAATCATTAATGATCTCTCGGTATTAACAATGTCTTCTAAAATTGTCCGCATTGATTTATTTTACGATTTCATTTGTAAATGTTGATATTGTGAAATAGTTATTACCAAGTTTTTTAGCTGTTTTTGTGAAATTAATGGAATAAGCATTCAGCATAATAATCAATACTAAGATTAAACTATCACGATTAAAACATGCGCATGGTTTATCTATAATGCCTTCTTTAACAGCATAAAGTACAGATCTTGGTATGTTACGCCAACTTTACTGCTTTATTTAATGGCCAATTGACTTCTAATCAATCGAGGAAGCGAATTACATTTGCTCAGCCGCAGGTACATCTGATTGCTGATTATAGACTTTACTAAATATACAAAGATTTATGGTGACCTAATTTACGTTATCTATTTTAAAATTGCTTTTCACCATAAAATTTAAATGTAGCAAAGAAAATAAATCAGATTAGCAATTATATACGTTACCCGTTATCAGAGTTGTCACCGCCATTAGGTGATTTCGCTTTGCACGTAAATGGTACGAGTTACCCATTCTAAAATCAGTTAATTAAAGTATATGCAAAAACAACGAAATTAGAAAGTAATTATTATAACATACAAGCGTGAAAATTTGTAAAATCTAATTACGGCATGTGAATCTATGCGAATAAAATTTCTTATCCGGTGATTTTAAAAATCACGCATTGTACGCGTTAATGAAATATATTAAGAGATAATTAAACTGTTAACTTTTAAATTGCCTTAAGTGTGAAACTTTAATAAACCTGCGAGTCAATCAACCGAGTAGTATACCCAAAATGCCATCGCATATTCAAATATGCGTATATTGTTTACAGTCAATTAATCTGTCAGGTGTTAACGTTCCTATAATTGCGGAGGTTGTAAAATTCAATACAATTATAAACTTACAATAATTTATATAGTATTTATTGTACTTTTATGTTGATATAGATGTTGAAGAACAAAATTACTAGCTTTTGTAATGTAATGAAATTCCCTAGTGAAATGTTCATTATTTTAATCAATGATGATCAATACTTAATGATTATTAAATATTTTTTTCATTTATTTAGAACAGAAAAACAATTCTATTTCGTTTCTATTGCCGCATACACCTTATTTTTACAATAAAACACCCTTCTCGTCCGAAGCTAAATCCCAATCCTTATATACATAAAAAACCACCCCACCCCCACCCAACACCCCACAACCCCCACCCCAACCCCCCCCAACAAACCAACACCCCCCACCCAACCACCCAACCCCCCAACCTTTCTTCTTCCCCCCCCCTTTTTCTAAAACCCCCCCACCCCCACCCCCCCCTCCCCACACCCCCCCCCACCCCCACCCCCCCCCATCCCCACCCCCTTCCCCCCACCCTTCCTTTCTCTCAAACAACTTTTCCCTTCTCTTCCTCACCCCCCCCCCCCACCCCCCTTCCCCCACCCTTTCCACACTCTTTCCCCCACAACCTCCCCCCCTTTTTCCACACCCTCCCCCCCTTCCCCCAAACACCCCCCCCCCCCCCCCCAACCTCCCCCCCCCCCTTCTTCCCCCCCCCCTCCCCTCCAAAACTCCCCCAAAACACCAAACACCCCCCCCCTTACCCCCCCCATTCACCCCCCTTCCCCCTCCCCTTTTTTTTTTTTCTCCTTTACCCCTTTCCCCTTTCCCCCCCCACCCCCCCCTTCACTTTACCTTACCCCCCCCCCTACTCCAACCTCTCTCCTTCCCCAAAAATTTTTTTTTACTTTTTTTTTTTTTTTCTCCCATTATCTCAAATTACTCCCAAAAAAAACATTTCCTCCTTTTTTCCTTTTTTTCTTCACTTTTTTTTTTTTTTTTTCCTAACCTCTCTTTTTTTCCCCCTATTTTTTTTTTTATTTCTTTTTTTTTTTTTTTCCCCCCTTTTTTTTTTCCTTTTTTTTTTCTCTTTTTTTTTTTCAAACCATTAATTTTTTTTTTTTTTTTTTCTTTTTTTCCCTTCCCCTTCATTTTTCCCCCTTCTTTCCCAACAAAAAAAAATATTTCCCACCAACCCCCCACCTCCTCTTTCTTTTCCACCAAACCTTTCACAACACTTCTCACCAACAATTTATCAAAAAAATTTTTTTTTTTTTTCACCCTACTTAAATCTTCCCTTTTATTCCCCCTTTTCCCTCTTTTTTCCTTTTTTCTACCACACTTTCTCATCTGTATATAAAATAAATTCAAAACAAATGTAAAATTACTAAAATTCATTATCACCGCACAAATTAGATCACGTAAAATTTCTTCAGTAATTATTAATATTTAAACGATTCTTTTCTTTAGTCAAAGTTCAACCCTCTCTAAGTTACAAAATTCATAACTTCATCCAAACGTAAATTTTGTGATTAAAAAACCTGATAATTCACGATATCCATAGTAGTTCAGTTCTCATATAATTTGTTCCGTTACCGTACCCACCTATTTTCTGAAAACTTAATTTCTTTTCAAGTTTTTTTTTAGTATGAGGATAATGTAAGATGTCAAGGTAATAGGAACTTCAACTACGAAAATCTAAATTTGTTAGTTTTTTCCTGAAATGTAGATACTGTACGGCAAATGTCACATAAGTTACCGATCACCAACTAAGATATCCTAACATTAATCAACATATCAGCAAAATATCCGTTGAAAAAGCAACTGTCAGTGTCTAATCAACTAAACAATATATTTAAGTTTACCATTACAATTGTGTTAAAATTATTGGTGTACTAAAATTTATTTTAAGTTTTCATTTGTCCCTCCATGTAATGGTCACATATGTTACCCTTTAATTTAGGAAAATTGTTCTAAATCGGCAGCATTGAAACAAAAAAAGAGCTTGCATAATCTTTAGGTGTAAGTTGTATTGTGAGTTTGCTACCAATTTAATATTTGTATGTGAACAAATAAAATAGATAACTAAAATCTAAGTCCTATAAACAAGTAGGTATGATATTATTGTACGTCACTTAAGTTACCGAATGTATTAGTTTATTGTTGCAATTTGAACGGTTGTTGATTTAGAAACATAATTCAACACAATCAGTCTTAAGTATAGACAAAGTTAGCTTATTTACGTGTCTGTCTTTGGCGGATTTTTAATATTTACCGTCCGAATGTCACATAAGTTACCGTCGCATACATAACTACATATACATATTTTAAAAATCGAAATTATGTACTGCTGGTCGTAGTCTTAGAGCTAATATGATCCACACTTAAACATGACTTCAAATTCCACTTATTTTATTAATATCAATTTTGCAGATATTTGATATTTCGCAGGAACAAGTTATTTCAGATATACCCAGTAAGATTTGACGCGAATAAACGTACAAAAATTGCAAACCGTTTTGTACAATGAATACAGGTTTATTGCTTTTTAGGTACCCCCAGTTCACATATTCAGAAAAAATCTGGCGAGCAACTCAAATGTTATTGGATGTTAAAGATGTTCAAAATATATCTAACTTCCCTATTCTCAAATTCGTAAATAATTAAGTAAATCAAGTATTCACGGAACCACTTGAACGAAAAATTAAAAAAAAAGACTTCTCAGAAATCTTTAAAAATCCTAAATAATTTAATGTTTAAAGAACTAATTTCGACGAATATCGTTCCAGACATTTTTGAAAAAAAACTGAAGGTATAAAATTCTCCGAATTATGTAAACTTTGTAATGTGGACAAACTTTAAAAAAAATCGTAGAGCCGTTGTCGAAAAAATCGTTTTTTTCAATTATTTCATGTCCAAACAACTAATTTCAAAGAACATCGTTCCATTCGTTTTTGCAGTGACTATATATCCTAGACTTTCAACCGCTTTAATTGGGGACCAATACCGATAGATGTCGTGGGACTAATAGGAGTCGCATCGCCACTCGCATCTCCACTTACAGTGGCATAACCATAAAGCATTTAATAAACATTGAAATTTATTTAAAAAATCATTTTAATTCGTTTGTTGGTGTGTTTAATTATTGAAATATATAACAAAAATTCCGTAAACATGCTAGGATATTATAGTCACTGGTTTTTGAATAAAAATTTGTCCCTTAATGTATTTTTTTTAAAACAACGTTGGCTATTTTATAAGCTATGATACTATACGTGTGCAAATTTAAAAAAAATCAGAGCCGTTTCCAAGAAAACCGTTTTTTTTTAAATTTTAATCCCTTAATTATAGGGATAAAACAAATGAAAGATAAACCTCTCAGAAACCATTGAAAAGTCTTAAATAATTTAATGTCCAAAGAACTATTTCGAAGAACATCGTTCCAGTCATTTTGAAAAAAACGGAAGGAATAAATTCTTTTTAATTGAGCTTTTCGGGAAAATGCAATTAGTTATTGTGTAAACCCTATAGTGTACCACAGGGGGGCAAACTTTAACAAAATCGTATTCTGAAAGCGATACACAGTATCTAGTTTTACCAAGAGTACCTTTTTGGTGTAAAATTGAATGATGTTTAAGTTCACTTCAAATTTTGATTAATAAATCTAAACTTAAAAAGGTTATGTTCAATACTACTTGGTACGAACCGTGTAACTAGCGCCCTGTATGAGAGTCAGGTATAAAAACAAATTCATGGGATGTAATCAGCTTCCAAAACATATTAGTATAAAAATTCATTACAATGCTGCCAGTAGTTTCGGCAAAATCGTAAAAAATGTGTTAATTTATCTACATAACTTTGATATGACAAAATCCGGTTGTCTAATAAAGCACTACCAAAACCTAAACGTCTCTGATTTTGCACAGTAATGCAATGCATAGGATTGAAACAGGACCAATTCCAATAATCAGTGAAAAAAACAATTTTCCCTAATTTGTTGTAGACACCAACTGCAAAAATTATTTTACTTTTGGAATTGTGTAGTTTTCTTATACTGAAGGCTAGAATTATTTTTTAACACCAATAGCGCACGACTTCGTAGTGCTTGAAATTCAAGGATTTGCAACCTCCGCTTCAATAAGGTTGGTGATATCTTCCTCGTTATTTTCAATTATATAATTTTTAGGTGTAGGTTTGTTAAAACTACCATAATTATACAAATTTTCTGTTAACCGTTGGAAGATACATTCGTCAGGCTGCTTTCTTTCCAGATATCGGGTAAAATATGTATTATGTTATGTACTTTGAATTCTAGATTAGCCGGAGAAATAGGTTTTAGAAGCAAACAAGCAAATTTCAAAAATTTAGTGCAGGAACATTTTATTTTCAAAGCCCTGGTTTTTGAGACATTAAGCCCTTGGTGTGAAGAAAACAAGACCTTCTAATTAACACAATAGGTTTTAAGCTCATCGCTGAGAGCGGAGACATCAGCAGTTTTTGCACCAACGAATTTCTTTCACTTTACAACTTGGTAATGCTTCTAGTATCATTGGATCGTCCCCGAAATTAAGCGCTTTGGATGAAATTCATATTTTATGATTTATTGTTTACTTGTTTTACTGTATCAAAATATTTAAATTTAAAAAAACATTATAACATTTCGAATTTTTCGTTACTCTCATAGGAAATTGTGCTGTTTCATCAAATACATTAGAAATCAATAATTATAGAAATGAAATGACCCCACGATGACTACATCATTGAAACCAGAAACAAATAGCAGTTTTAAAAGCCAAAGCCAACTACTCGTTCTATACAGGGTGTCCCACCGGGAACGCCATCGATAGATTATAGAAAAACTGTACATGAGAAACATTTGAAAACTTGGTAGTATACTAACATCGACGGGGCAGTTCCGTTAAAATATTTTCAAGATGGTGACACTTTCGGTTATACCGAAGTATCCTTTTTTTATCGCCCTGTATTAATTTATTATCAAAATATCGACATAGCCCACCAAAATAGGTCCCCTGCTACAAGGAAACCTATTTCAATTAAACAATAAAGGCATTAGTATAGAAAAATTTTATAATTTTGTTTATGCCTGAAAACGTCACTTTGACATAAAATTTAAAATAAGTCCAAAACGGTTAGACTTAGGTATAGGACATTGTACACAAAATGTGTCTAGAACTTTGGGCAAAATTCAAAAATAGAATAATATATAGAGTGTTCCATTTAAAATAAGCAAGTTGGACACATATAACCGGAAGTGTCACCATCTTGAAAATATTTTAGCGAAACTGCCCCCGTCGATGTTAGTATACTTTTCCCATGTACAGTTTTTCTATAATCTATCGATGGCGTTCCGGTGGGACACCCTGTATAAAAAAGGACAAGATTATGCAATAATACAAATTTTAAAAGTATATATAGAAAATTATTACACCACTAACTTCTCAATACAAAAGACAAAAATTATTCCTTTTAATTTTTACAAATAGACGAGATATAAACAAAAAACTTGAAAACAAAAGAGGATCAGCAATTTGTTGTTGTTTAAAAAAACTGTTGTATAACTTTCTGATGGTCAAATTTCAGAAAATTTATTTTTTGGTAAATAGTACTTTGGCTGATAAGTTAAAATTTACCATAAATGGTATTTTCATTTGAAAACCTCATTTTTGGATCCAACATGTGCAATCTGGTACCATAATGGATTTTGTGAAAAAAGTATGTGAAATATGATGGAGGAGTATGTTGATGGTTTTCCATTTAGATTTTTTTAATTAATCAAAAATGTAATGGATTATAAGATGTGTTACTTTTAAGTTATGGTCCACCTTCGATATTTTTGGGTCCGACATGTGCAATCCGGAACCTTAATGGATTTTGTAAAAAAATATATGAAATATGATGGATACTGTTAATGGTTGTCCATTCAATTTTTTTAATTAATCAAAACTATAATGCATTATAGGATGTGTTACACTTTAAGTTATAGTTCACATTCAATATAACATGAACTTGCAGTTAAAATTACGTATTTTGACTAGTCAGACCAGTTCCATTAACATAAGAATTACAATTTTCAGATATTAAACCACTTGATTGACCATATGGGTAAATGGGTAAATCTTGTAACTTTTTGATTATGCTCAGATAAAAGTAAGTATAAAAAAGTCCTACATAAATTGTCTCTTTTTAGGATGAGTTTTATGAAATTATAAATCTATAGTACCCAAGTTGCATTTAAAATTGTAAGAAAAAAGTTTTTTTAATTTTAAACGAAAATAACTACTAACAGATAAAAGTAATTTTAAGTTTGGTATTTTTTAATTAATTACCAAAGACATTTCTAAAACAAGTGGGATTTGTGAAAGTCATAGAAACTTGTGAATTTGTGATTTTGTCTAGTACAAAGACTTTTTCATTTGTTTAATTTTAAGTAAATAAAATTTACAGAGTGTAACCACTTTTTATTATCACCTGGTTAATCAAACATAAGCCGTCACCTAGGCTAGATGCAAATTACTCAGAATTATATTTTATGTGTCACTCTGAAATGTTATTATCGACAAAACAAAATGAATATCGAATTCCGATATTGGATCAGCCGCTCGCAAAAATAAAACTGAAAAAAATTGCTAAAAATTTTTCAGAATTTAGTAAGTCAAAAATGAGAGCGATGTTGATCCCAAAGACGATAAAGTATTTATTCCCAACTATGTAGTGTCTGAATCAGCAAGATGAATCATCATATATCAGTGAAAAAGAATCTGGTGCACAAGCAGACGTTGACTCTGAATCAAATTTAAATAAGGAAAATCAAGTATTTGAAGCCAAGTCAGACTTAAAATGACCAAACAAAGTGTAACCCAGCATACAAGACGCAAACGCACAAATATTGTTACTATCAAACCAACTATTCTATGTTATATCAGGATTGGACGTGAAAGATTTTATTGTGAATAATATAATACGTTTATACCTTAAGACATTATTTATACGTCATTGAATTGGATTGTAGATAGGTTTCCCTATCTATAAACCTATCACCATGTTTTAGTTAATAATTAAAAATATACATACTGTTCCATTAAAAACAGTATTTAAGTTTTAAATATTCGTCAATTTGAATCTACATTTTGAACACCCTGTATGTTATAGATTAGTTTTTAAAACCAGTTTCGATAACTTCATCACCGTTGTCATTATCATAAACCAAAGTGGCAATTCTCAGGAACAACATGTTTTTTTGTTGACCATGGAGTACTGTAAGGTACTGATCACCTTCCATATTTTATATTTGCACCAAAAACCTCTAAAACACACACGAAAAAAAGTATGATATACGGATACGATATAAGGATTATAATAATATTGATAAAAATCATAGCTGAGATAAAGAAACCGTTACAAATAATTATACAATTTGTTTGTTATCAATTCCACGTCCTGCCCAGCTCAGTTTTTTATTTACTACACTAGTTACAGTTTTCAGTTATTAAAATCACAAAATCTAAAATTATGAAAATAAAGAAAGAAAAGGGGTCAAAGGAATGGCTTTTGAAAAGAAGTCAGCTTTCTCAAGTAAACTTGTTAAAGGTACTCACGCTTAAATATGGAAAATGGTTCATCATTTGATGATTTGATGAACTGCAATCCATTTTGTACGCTTTTAAATTTAGTGACACCACTTATCATCAAAAAAATAAACTTCTCTATTTTAACATTAGGATTTGTGGAAATTAAACGTAATTTAACTATAATAAATAAATACAATAGTGTTTGTTAAAACATAAAAGTCTTCCGGTATAGGACCGTGTCAAAGTGGTAACTGTGGTTAACCAAACAAACGAGAGTTTAAAGTTGACTGATAAAAGTTAGGTAATCAACTTGTCAACTAAGCCAGATTCAGGACTGAAAGAAGTCTGAGTAATACCTTTGTATTATATAGAAAGAAACGTCACGTGTCGTTAGCACGGAGCTGATTTGGTTTAAAATAGGAGAGGGGGCGGGGTTAACAATAGAAATCCTCAAATGTGAAAGTTCAAAACCGCGGTGGCGATTTTAGTCATATTACTTTCAAATGTTATATTATCCTTGTAATTTTTGAATCTGTATTTTTTTTTAATGTAATTAATTTTATAATATTGCGGTCTTAAAATTCCGTTTGTTCAATTTATCTCTAAGTCGGAACAGATGTCTCATAGTGTCTTTATTAGGTAAGTAAAGCCACACAATTCATTTTATTTATCGAAAAGGTCGTATCCGGATTAAACGCTTCAAATTGAAACTTTTCTATTAAAAATCCTATCGTGCACAGTGGAAAGTATCACGTATTGGAAGATGTTTGTTTTCCTTGTGGAGAAAAAATCACTTAGGAATTTTTGAAGGTCCAGCAAAAATTATCTCTTTCTTGACAAAATGTTGTCTGTACAGTAAAAGCAGAAGAAAAAAAATCAAATTCAATAAACAGCTAGACGTGCTGGAGAATAATTTTTCAACCGCCATCATAAATTATTATGCATGGTACGCTCTGGTAGAGGTAAAAGAGGGTGTCCGGTTCAAAATCAGCTCTTAAAAGGTATGGATCTTATCTATACATACCTACCAGAAACCCAAAGGTATCTAACTCTTACGGATTTTTACGGATTTTTGAGTAAGAGTTAGATACCTACAATCTTACCATTAGAAAGCTTATAAGATTCTACGTTCAACTGCATATACAAAATTACGTGGTGGCATTTGAAAAAATCAAGTTAACTACGAATTTAGCGAATTCAATTTAAATAACTAATTACTCAAAACCTAGCGGGATTAAAAAGGTGAACATCTAGCACATGTAATGTATATTAAATCTGCAAGTCGCAGTTGGATAATTTCCAGGAAATCTGATTTATTTAATTTTTCGAAACGTCAATATTTCCGGAAAAAGTAAAATAACGCAAAAACGTTAGAATTTCCCGAGCAATCCCAATTTGCAATAAAAAATGAGTAGTTCTATTTTAAAAACCATAAATTTTGTATGTCGCGTTTTTATGGAACACCCTATATAAACGTAATAATTTTAAAATGTGCAGCTCATTGATCTGCACAACTATCATTATGAAAGTTTTTTCTAAACCCAGTATTTTCCGAGATATCCACCTTCCACGCACTAATGGTTCACCCTGTATAAATAAAATGGTAGGGTGCAATTTATTATTAAAAACAGCAACCACTTAACGAAGTTTCATTACCGTCAAGCCTTTATAAGTCGTCATCAATGTGGTGCATCCACTCAAAACTGCAAACGATGCTGTGAATCAAACACGGAATGAACATTACTTCTTTTCATACGCTACATGCTTATATGAAAAGCTCAAACAAAGAACATGAGCCTAAAAAGTCTTGCGGGTTTACAAAAGAGAAACTACACAAATTTTCCGTTACAACAACTTTTTACCTTTGAAGGTGTACTGATTTTATAGTTTTCACAAAATGTTGATTCTAATATTTCCAATTTCGGGTTGTAGTTAGTTGTGAGATATTTGGCTCGTGGAGGAGGCATGAATAATGTGACTTATGCATCTCGAATATTAAAGAAGAGGGGACTATATTCCTAATTACTATTCGACCACGTAAGACTGAAAAAGGTAGAAGATTTGCCGTAACTGATGATTCTAAGATACCATAGTTCAAATTTTTAAGAAATATGTTTCATTGGGCTCAGATCAGGTGCCCTCTGATAGAGAGTTCTTAAAAACCAATGTATCAAGCAGATTGTCGGAGTGAATATTTGATGCCTGTTTCTGACGTCTGCAACAATAATGGCAAATTGTAGATTGAGTGTGGATGAACTTAAGCGACAAGTGAAATGTGTGTCTAACGACATCTCGTGTAATAAGAGACACGTATAAATAGTATAAACTAAGCAATGCCAACAGATAACTGTAACGACGGTTGAATGTTATAAATGCAAATCGTCCAGTGATTTGTCCATTCATACTCGAGTAACTAATAATAAATAATTTTGTCTGTTTTCAATTTATGTGTTTAAACGTTACTTGTGGGTGGGTATTTGCAACCCTTGCATTGCAGCTGGTGACAACATTGCTGCAATATTTTCTTCAACCTTGGTCAAGGATTGAAAATAACAAACCCCACCACCCGCTTTATTTGCTTTCCTGTTATTCGCAGCGGCATTTCGTTTGGTTCTGGCATGTAAATCTTGCCATGTCTGTCTCCAACCCTTTGTGGACCTATAGTGCTATTTAAAGTTTCGGAAATATTTTGCCTGAAGGTTTCGCCGCCTTACTAGAAAATTTCCCCGAAATTAATTCCAGGTGATTTTGCAAGAATTCTATCGGAATGGCTTTTTGTTCTTCAGTATTTTTCATTTTTATTTTTACTTTTAAAGCGGCAGCTTGAATTTAAAACCAACTGACGTTTTTGCTAAGCAACGAGCACAAAGGTGCAATGTTCCCAGATTTCATCGGTGAGTTTTGTCATCTCACGCGGTGTCAATAGTAGCCCTTTCTAAAAATGAGTGAGTAATTTCACTTGACTTTTCTCACCCGGTGACAAAACTCATCGAAGTTTGTGGTAGACCCCTGCTAGTTTAAATAATATTGATGTAATTAAACATTCAGATTTACAATTTCAAACAATAACAATTGTACGAATTATGTGTATAGACAAATAAGTAATTTCTAACTGAATTTATTGTTACCAAGGCAGCTTCAAAGCACTACAGCGTTTAGACAAGCTTTTACATATTTTAATCAGCAATTATGATGCAGGTTCTGTACAGTTTCTAAACAAATAATAGTTATTTATGTATCAAGGCATTAAGTTGGATTTTTCATGACGAATATGTTTTAGGCAAATAATAGTATATTATTAAATTAGTTGTATAAGCAGTCTATTAGTCAATGAGAGGAATTATATATTATATAATGGTACGAGTTGAACAATAGACCCCTTATATAACGAATTTAATATAATATTTTTTCCAATTGCTTTATTATTCTAGTAAATGTAAAAATTTCTTTGCTGAATACAGTAACTTATATAGAGTGCGCTCCTAAAATATTATTCAACGCTTTTGCGTGTAATAAAAATTTTTTATTACACTCAATTGAAAAAACATTATTATTTCCTCGGTATAAAAGTACACATAGAAATTTATATGTAAAGGAAAATAAAATTAATGTGCCGTCAGGCAATTTTGGTTTTTTTTTTAATTTAGAGCGAAAAATTTAAAAATTTGCATGGAGCAGCACAAAACCTATTCATGTCGCCGTCTACTACCAAAACTAATACAACCGGCTATTTATGACTATGAAGATTATTCTTATTCTCTTCTGCATTATGTTCACAGAATGTAAGTTGGTTCAAAATGATGCAAATAGCAAGGATTCCTATTATTAATTTCAAAGTGTTGGCAAACGTTTGAGACAAAAGGAAATCATGCAGAATGTAAAACAATGTTACTTAATTTTGTTAAAGTACAATATCTAATGTACAGGGTGAGTCAGTTTAGTGTTCCCTTGGGGGGTTTCGGCCACTTCTCGACATTTTACAGGAAAAGTAAGTAAAGGGTGTCGAGCTCGAATTTTGAGAAATTTGAATGCCGCAAATCGCATCCCGCTATATTTTCAAATAAAAAAGATACCGGGCGTTTTTCATATTTGGTCCAAAACAAAAACTGCTCATAACTTTTTTATCCATAAAAATTTTTGAAATCTGCATGCGCATTATACAAGCACTTTTCAAATACACCCCCAAGGGAACACAAAACTGACTCACCCTGTACAGGATTATTCACGCAACGGGTTAATTAGAAGGATAGACAGATGTAGTGCAAATATTTTTCTGAAAATTTGGTTACTGACGTAGTCCAGTACGGACTTTTCAATAAAAATATTTTCAAGACAATAGCACTTCCGGTTATACCGATGTAAGTTACAACCTCTATTCTTGGGTCAACTAAAGTCAAAATATTGGGTTTTATATTGGTATATCAATAATTAGCCAGCCATATACAGGGCCCTCAGAATTAGTTGGCAAACCCGAGGAAATTCAAACGTGTAAAAATCTTTTTTTTTAATGGAACGCCCTGTATATTTTTCCATATTTGAATTCTAAGGAAAATTCTGCGTTAGTAAATATTAGGGTTGTTTAGGTTATTCTTAATAGTTTTTGAGTTATTACGGTTTTATATGTAAAATGTTAAAAATCTTGGTTTGTTTGATGATAATTCGTAGACATCTATGAAAACAAAAACTGTATACTGTCGACAATATAATATTTGAAATCTAGTTCACTCACGTTTCTTTGCGTTTATCAAAATTTGGTATTTTCATCAAACTGAATAACTAAATGATTAATTATTCAAACATCGATTATGAAAACGATATATGTACCGATAACACTTCTGACTTGTTTCAAACTGTTAAACTGTAGCTGTTCTATAAGGTCATATGGATTTACTACTTGGTACATACATACTACTACACATCAAGTAGATTAACTACACATCAAGTATTGGCTGTTTCTGACCATTCAGTGAATGACCGACGTTTTTGTGTGCGCACCAAAATAAATAATAAAATGATAAATTATTTAAACAGTGATATTTTAAATTTATTTTCTATTCGTGGTAAATATAACAAAATTTTAGACAAAACTTGACATATTTTTAAAAGATATCCTCATTTACAATTGGTAGCAAAGAAGAAGCTCAGCAAAATCGAATGAAGTTTCTTACTATATGTAAAAGGTGCTCTTCTATCAGTGATCACGATGAAAAGTTTTGAAAGATTCTATAAATTCAAACGTGTAAAAATCAATTTTTTTAAATAGAACGCCCTGTATATTTTTCCATATTTGAATTCTCCGGAAAATTCTGCGTTAGTACATATTAGGGTTGTTTAGGTTATTCTTAATAGTTTTTGAGTTATTACGGTTTTATATGTAAAATGTTAAAAATCTTGGTTTCTCTGTTGATAATTCATAGACATCTATAAAAACAAAAAACTGTATACTGTCAACAATATGACATTTGAATTTTTGTTCACTGACGTTTGCGTTTATCCAGATTTGGTATTTTCATAAAAATGAAAGCAGATTTCAAAAATTTATATGAATAAAAAAGTTATGAGCAGTTTTGTTGATGTTATAGAGAGGTGCGATTTGCGGCATTCAATTTTTCTCAAAATTCGAGCTCGACACCCTTCAGTTACTTTTCCTGTAAAATGTCGGGAAGTGGCCGAAACCCCCCAAGGGAACACTAAACTGACTCACCCTGTACATTAGATATTGTACTTTAACAAAATTAAGTAACATTGTTTTACATTCTGCATGATTTCCTTTTGTCTCAAACGTTTGCCAACACTTTGAAATTAATAATAGGAATCCCTGCTATTTGCATCATTTTGAACCAACTTACATTCTGTGGACATAATGCAGAAGAGAATAAGAATAATCTTCATAGTCATAAATAACCGGTTGTATTAATTTTGGTAGTAGACGGCGACTTGAATAGGTTTTGTGCCGCTCCAGGCAATCTTTCAAAACTTTTCATTGTGATCACTGATAGAAGATCACCTTTTACATATTGTAAGAAATTTTATTCGATTTTTCTAAACTTCTTCTTTGCTATCAATTGCAAATGAGGATATCTCTTAAAAATACGTCATGTTTTGTCTAAAATTTTGTTATATTTACCACGAATAGAAAATAAATTTAAAATATCACTGTTTAAATAATTTTTCATTTTATTATTTATTTTCGTGCGCACAAACAAACGTCGGTCATTCACTGAATGGCCAGAAACAGCCAATACTTGTTGTGTAGTTAATCTACTTGATGTGTAGTAGTATGTATGTACCAAGTAGTAAATCCATATGACCTTATTGAACAGCTACAGTTTAACAGTTTGGAACAAGTCAGAAATGTCATCGGTACACATATCGTTTTCATAATCGATATTTGAATAATTAATCATTTAATTATTCAGTTTGATGAAAATACCAAATTTTGATAAACGCAAAGAAACGTTAGTGAACTAAATTTCAAATATCATATTGTTGACAGTATACAGTTTTTTGTTTTCATAGATGTCTATGAATTATCATCAAACAAACCATGATTTTTAACATTTTACATATAAAATCATAATAACTCAAAAACTATTAAGAATAACCTAAACAACCCTTATATGTACTAACGTTTGAATTTCCTCGGGTTTGTCAACTAATTCTGAGGGCCCTGTATATGGCTGGCTAATTATTGATATATCAATATGAAACCCAATATTTCGACTTTAGTTGACCCAAGAATAGAGGTTCCAACTTTCATCATTTCTAAAATATGAATTTTAAAAAACAGCTATGTTAAGTTTTATTTTTCAAAAAAAAATCAAAATATCTCGAAAACCATTTATCTTAGATATGAGAAATGTGTTATAAAGTCACATTAAAATTCACCGTAGAATTTAAAAATGCAATAGAATACATGGTATTCCATTTAAAATAACAAAGTTGGTGACTACTTTCGGTATAACGGAAGTGCTATTGTCTTGAAAATATTTTCATTGAAAAGTCCGTACTGGACTAGCTAAGTAACCAAATTTTCAGAAAAATAATTGCACTACATCTGTCTATCCTTCTAATGAACCAGTTGCGTGAATAACCCTGTACATGTGGTTGAAATATAGGATTCTGAAGAGTTTATTTTAAGTAAATTGTTTTTTTAAGGTTCGACTATGACAGCAAAAAAAAAGAGTAAAACATGATGAACAATATAATGTGAATAAAAACTGTTTGTAATTAACAAATGAACGTTGCTGTCATTAAGTGCCAACACAATTCAGTTTAACCAAGAAGCGTTCAATACACAACACGTAAAAAGTTTTCCTTCTGACTTCTTACGCATAAATCTGTAGACAGTAGACCTGATTACTATCACAAAGTAATAGGTACGATACACTTGCACATTTAATAGTACTATAACAGTAAACAACAACTTCTTAATTCATACTTATTTAAATACATATGCCTAGCTAACAAGTAATAAATTAATCGAAGTAATGTGATAACAAGAAGATAACAATCAGATACAAGGAGTCAGTCTAGGAAGTAAACACCTATATACTTACATGTCTCTTTTAGGATGTACCTAATTGTTTTACATATATCGTTTTACAACACGTGGGTATTTGTAAATATACGTTATTATTTCACATTTAATTGAAAATGTCTAAAGGTATTTTCACATTGTAGGTTGTTTGTCGTAATGAAAATAATTTACATTAATCGACGGAATTGCAGACATTTGCTGCAGGAGAAGTAAACTACTATTAATAGATACAGTACGCTTCTTAAACTACTCCAACATCTTTTTAAAGTCGTTTTGAATTGAAATTGCTTTCATAATCTAATAAAACTTGTCACGGAACTATAATCGATCAAATCAGGATGTACGACTATAATTTACTATAATTATAGAGGTCATTCAAATAAAACGATTACAAATAAATGTAGAACATAAAAAATAGTATTTAACTGATTTGTTGCTTTATTTAATAATAGACACAGAAAAAGTAACAGTGATTTATATGTGATTTCTATTGTCGTGAAGAAAAAGTAAGAAGCCTGGGCACAATTTTTTGATGAAGAATATAAGTTAAACTTTTAATAGGTCGTTCTAGATTTTTTAACTGTATGTTCTGTAATTACGTAAATTTGAAATGGTTTTAAAAACTTCGTATAGTAGCCTTGATTTTATTAGCAATAAGGTTATTAATTTCCAAAGAAAAAAAGTATTTGATGTATAATAATAATAATAATAATAAAAAAATAATAAAAATAATAATAATAATAAAAATAATAAAAATAATAATAATAATAATAATAATAATAATAATAATAATAACAACTCAGCTTGAACCAAAAATACACTTGAATATACAAAAGGCAATAATACTCAAGACCTGTAACATAACAAGAACATTTCTAAGGCACAAATCAGACTTGGTAGCAGACCCGTCTGCCGTCTAACAGAAAAACCCAAGAGAACCATTCGAATAATAATGATAATAATTATAATAATATTATAAGGAGTATAAGTTTAAAACGAAGAAATTCAGTGATAACTTAAAATTTAAAACAAAAATTGAAGGATATTAATACTGTTGAAAAAATTAAACTGTTGTAATCGATTTGTATAAATTATATAAAAAGTATTGTTTAATATATCTTTGCTTATCATATGTGGAAAGTGAATGAAAATGTCCTACATTTCCGCTTTCACTTTGATTTTGTGGTGTTTTTTTCTACCTTTGGTATACGTTGTCATCGTTTTAATACCAAGACTATATTAAATGGAAGTAAAGCAATTTTATTTCAAAGAACAAATGTTGGTTGCGAGCTTTATTAACCGATTGTAATGTTGCAATTCATTTTTAAATTGTGCTTTGTACTTTTTTGGGTATGTAATTAACCATTAAAAATGTGGCAAATCATAAATAATTGCAGTTACAAATTGACGGTTACAGAAGGCGATATTACGTGAAATGAACTATTAAAATATGCAATTGAAAGTTTGGGTTGAATCAATTCAGATTATTATTGGACCTAGTTGTATTACTATGAATTCTATTTCTTGAGATAAATTTAGATTTTTTCCTGAATACGTTGATAAGTGTTCAAACACTGGGAAGCGATAATTGCCGATATAATTTTCTGCCATCCTGTGAATAAGTTTAGTGAAAGAACTCTTAATGATTTTAGACACAACTTCGGGGTAATAAAAATATTAAAAAAGAAGTTCACTTTATAAACCAATGTGAAAGTTTTTCTAGAATTTTTTAATTTTTGAATTTGTATCAAAAACGTTGTTCCTGATAACAACAAAAAATATGTCACTTGCATTTACTAGTTCCAGCATAACGTCGCATATTTTTAATATAAATTAGGAAGAGCAAAGGACCCCAAATAGGGTCTCGTGGAATACCTATATCAACATTAACTGAAGCGGATGAATTGCAAGAAATAGTTTAATTTTCCTTATGCAAGATGGCAACATATTGTTTTCTACCATTAATAAAGAAGGTCAACGATTCCAAAGAAGTGTCATTAATACCATAGCAGTATAGTTTATTAATAAGAATTTGATGGGTTCCTAAGCCGAATGCCTTAAGGAGGTTACAAAAAATCCAACAAGACATTTGCCGTGTTCAAACTAGTAACAAGATGTAAGGCTGTTGTAGTGGAATGGTTTGAACTAAAACTATGTATACAGTTGTTAAAACTTTGAATTTTGTTGATCACAGCATATTTTGGAAAAAAAGGAGCAAAAAGTTCTGCAGTTTTCCAATTAAGGCGATTTCCTTTTACATATAAGGATACACATTTCACCTTGTTCAAAGGACGAAATGCTTATTGATATCTTATCTGAACCACTAAAAGTTTTGTTTTAAATGTGTGGAATGAAAGGTTTCGTCCTCTGTGTAGGCTATTATACTATTGTGGTAAACGTTAAGAAAATGTTTGAATTTTCTCGTTTTTGTTTGTAGTGGTAATTGATTCAGCGGAAGCAATAAGTGTGTCGTTTCATTTTTTTATGAGATCGATCATAATCAAAAAAGTTTAATTACATAATAGTTAAGTCGAGTTTCCAACCAAAATCTTCATCTAATGCTACAAATTTTTGCGATAATCGATGTAATTACATTCACAGTTAAATGATAACGGGTTATCGACATTGTAATGTTTCTTCTACAAAGAACTTTTTTTGAAACTACGTTGAGCCTTCTATAGGAGTGTGCGAGTCAGGCAAACACCATGTATATTATTTAACCAACGTTTCGACTGACTATGTTCAGTCTTTTCAAGGCGTCTGTTTATTAAAAGTTGATTAGCATGAATACATACTTTGAATATAAAAATTTAACATTGATACAAAGTATAATTATAGTTAATTGAATAGAAAAAGTTAACATACACAATGAATTAAATCTAGCTTATCTAATAACTATATGGTGTATAAACTTGGCTAATTTTATTTGGAGTCCAGTCAAACATTACACATCAACAATGAATACAACAAATTATCACGTCAATTAATTAAATAAATATATAAGTAAAAGAACACACTTTATATTGAACGAACTAACATTAAATGTTGCAATAAAATGCCAAAACAGATCAAATTCTTTTTGTAATTATCAACAAACGTAGTTTACATGGTCAACATTATTCATGGTCAGATATTAATATAGAAAATTATTTATTAATTAATTTATGTACAGTTCGTTATAAGTATTAATAAATGCATGTTGGTGAGTATAAGGTGGTGGGTAGTTAATAAGTAATTAATAGGTAGTATTAGGATTTTTAGTTTTAGAAATTAAGTAAGATTAAGTATAGGTATATTACTTAAATTGCATGTGTCATACTTAAAATTTACGTTGTTATTAATATAAATCATCTCAGAGATCAGTCTTTTTTTAAAATTTTGTTTAATATCTAAAATCGTTAGAGCGTAAAATTAAAGTTGGGTCCTTCCTTAACGTAGTGAGTCGATAATTCCGTATGCAATTCTATTTATGATTATCGACTCTGTATCTTAATTTCTGTTTTGTAAACCTTTTGGCATATGCTGCAAGGAATCTTATAAATTCAGCCTTTTATCTAAATTAGCATAATGTTCATTATACAGGCTGTTTGTAAAAGGTCATTACACAAGCCTACCACATATTCCTTAGACCAAAATAAGCCGATTTAAGTTAAAAATTTGAAATCGTTTTTACAATGGTTTATGCGATTTTAATAAGATTTGGCATAGTTAGTTAATGTTATTGGACATATGTTTTGAAAAATTACAAAAATATTCTAATACCGGAAGTGAATGAAACACGCGTGGCCATTGTGAAAATTAACATAATTTTTTTACTGTCTGTAGTAGAGGCACGAAATAGTTTTTGTGTCATAGAGTATTCAAAAATGATCAAATTATGTCTCTTGTAAAATTTCTGTATTTTTATTCGTTTTCGAGAAAAACAAAAAAATTACCTATGCTGGTGCATTCGAAAAAGAATAATCGAATCCAGTCGCCTGTGATTTTTCTATGAATTTTGCATTTTCTACAAAAACGGCACTCAAAAATTGAATACTCTAATGGTTTTGCGAAATTTGTATCTTAATAATCCTCATTTGATTATTTTACACAAACATCATTTAAAAATTAAGTAACTATAAAATGAACACAAATAATGTCACAAAAACTGTTCAAAGTGTTCTCCATTTACACGCATACAAAGATTTATACGACGAAGGAAATCAAATTGTGCTCTTCGCAAAATTTCTCTATCACCTCTAAGGTCATTTATAGCATGTTGAATACGTTGCCATAGTTCTACTTCATTAGCCACAGGCGTTTTGTAAACCATGGACTTAAGATGTCCCCATAAGAAAAAATCAGCTGGTGTTAAGTCTGGAGAACGTGGTGGCCAATTTACAGGAGCGTTATTACCTCTCCCTATTCATTTGTTTGGGTATACTAGATGTAAGTAATTTCGAACATCAACTGAAAAATGTGGCGGGGCCCCATCGTGCATGTACCACATATCTCTCCGAAGTTGTAGAGGTAACTCGTCTAATAAATCTGGCAATGTGTTTTGTAAGAACTGCAAGTAGATGGCTCCCGTTAATGTTTGAGGAAGAATAACAGGACCAACAATAAAATCGTCAATTATTCCAATCCACACATTAAGTTTAAATTCGCGTTGAAAATGGTTTATCTTTATGGCATACGGGTTTTCAACGGCATAAACGTGTTCGTTATGGGAATTAGTTACCCCTCTTCTTGTAAAACAAACTTCATCCGTAAACAAAATAGTGTTGCTAAAGTTTAAATCTGTTTCTCTTTGCCTGTTAACAAAGCGACAAAAACCCAAACGCATTTCAAAATCATGTTCTAAAAGATCTTGAACTGTCATTTTATGATATGGATATAGCAACTGTTCTCTAATTATTGCGTGGATCATATCTTTACATACTCCTAGTTCCCTACCTATTCGTCTAGTACTTGTTTCTGGATTTTCTTCAACACGTTCTAAAATTTCTTCTTCAACTTCAGGAACCATTACAAAACGCTGGTACTCGACGATTTGGAAACCTTTCAGAATACACCCTAACACATTCTCGAGTATTTCCTTCACAAAATCCAAATACCAATAGCATATCGGTATATTTTTGATAGGTGTATTGTAACTCCATGATAAATCACCAAAATTAAGCTTTGTAAATTATTATTAGAGCACTTAACAAACTTTTGAACACTAATGACAATTGAGGTATTTTAGATTTGACACTATTATTATTTAGCCATGCGAAATTCATATGTTTGTGATTGAAATCATAGGCGACTGGATTACTTTATCCTTTTTGGAACGCACTACCATAAACTCTTTTTTTCGTTTTTCTCGAAAACAAATAAAAATAAAAATTTTTTACAAGACACACAATTTAATTGTTTTTCAATACTCTATCGAATAAAAATTATTTCATGTCTCTACTACTGATAATAGATAATAGTATGCGTGTTTCATTCACTTTTAGTATTCGTATATTTTTGTAATTTTCTCAAAACATTCGTACAATAACACCAACTAACTATGCCAAATCTTATTAAAATCGCATAAACCATTTTAAATTTATAATAAAAAAACGAATTCAAATTTTTAACTTCAAGGCCGCATAGCGCCCAAACTAAGCGACTTTGGACTAAGGTAAGTTTACTTAAATCGGCTTATTCTGGTCTAAGAAAAAACACAAAAAAAAATTATTCCTTACGTCAATTGCTCTTTACGTAGATGCCTCAAATTACTACGCTATGTTCAGAGTATGCGTTGTTAAAGCAGTTTTGTCGCAAACAACTTATGTTAATGTGTGTTAATTCTATGCACAACATTTTTGATAAAAGGACGTCTTTTGTGTGATTTCCCACTTTGAATGTTGGAATTTTAGTAAAATAACTTTTTTTTTAAAGGTAACTTACTATTGATAGATTATTGCACAACGCAAATCTAGAGGAATATAACTGTCTATCTCCGGCAGTTTTAATCCCTACTGAAATGTCTTTTTTGTCCTGCCAACAATTGTTAGAACCTTTTCCCAAAAACTAAAAAACTACGCTGTCTACAGGGTATTCGACTTGAAAGTACGTGTGTGCTTGCAATTGCATTCCAGTAAGTTTACAACATGACCAAGCAAGTCAGAACATAGTTATTTGCAATTCCATTTCAACACAAACCTAACAAAGCAAATACAATCGCAACAGAAACATCTTGCTACTAAAGGATTTACAAAAAAAGCTGGGTTTCGTATAACCCAAACCAAAAGTTGTGGTAGATATAAAAAAATTAATTTTTTTGACCACCAAATCTGAAATTCAATAAAATTTAATATAAGCCGTGTAAGAAAACGTTTGTTAGAAGAATTAGCAGAGCCATTTGGGTTTAACTATGAAAAAACACTAATATAACAACAAAATAACAATCATGGGGTCCAACAGACCCCGCTTGTGCATCCAGTTGTCGAATTATTCAAATGACACAACATTCTGTTTGGAATATCTTAGGAAACATTAGTGTTATTAATTTGTTGTGATTAAATTTCAAGTTTCAAATATATCCGGATCCCAGGACCTACGATATATAAAAAAATATTTCGGGTTAGAATGTCTCACATAGTTTAGATTTTTTAGGATACGTAAGGGTTTGAACTTCCAAAAATACTAATCGTGTGGACTCCATTAATACTACTTTTGAGTTTGTTAATCAAAATAACTTTTTACCACCCAACAGCAAGTGCCTTCAAAGTTTATTTTATTTATCACACCCCTTAAAGTAAGGAAAAACGAAAAGAAACCCAAAAATGTATGTTATGAATTACATGCTAACTAAATGTGTGGCGTACAATCACAGACTTTGAGCTGAAAAACTAAAAAAAAGTAAAGATCGAGGTTATTAACATTAACATTACACAGTGATGGGCAAATGTGTGGAACAAGTAAAAAAATATCTCTATAATTGTTAACGTAAGTATTAGGTACAGTAAATTACCTTCTGGTTAATCGGAAGCAATTTCGATTTAAAAATTTGTAACGAAGAATTATTTTAGTTTCGAACAAAGCATTTTATTACGGATACAAAAATATAAAGTGCAATATTTTTTTTTCATGCTAACCAAGGTATCAATAAAAAAGTGCTAATGATAGTTAGTAGTCTATTGAGAAATTAATTCTTATATTATTATCTAAAACTAAATGAGTTACAAAACAGGAGTACCGTGTCAACTGAAGCCAAACTTAATGTATTAAATGCTCAAATTGAACACCGTTTGCTAATTAGCAGTAGTTAGCCTCCTCTGAAAACACTAAATTTCTACAACAAAATTATTGTTACGATTGCAATTGTCCATAATCGTTTCATAAAATTCTAAAACTCTGTCAAAATGTCTTCGGTGGGTTCTTGAATATGACATATTTTGCATGAATGATATTTTTTCACTTTTCACTTAATTCGCCTATTTTACGTAAAAATCCAAATTCAAACACTACTTATTTATTTGGTCCTCAATTAATCGCCTGTGATATGTTATATTTCTGATGCCTGCTCGAATCTTCTAATTCCATTAAACCAAGATTTTTACAAGCAAAATTCTGCTAGCGCAGTTATGGAGCCAATACGGTAGTCATTCTTTGAAGTGGTATTGTTTTCGGATTTCTTTTGGACCTATGTAGTAGACATCGATTAATACGTACGGATGTATTAAACAACCATTAAAATGTTTGACTTTGAAAATTGATTGACATATAAGATTTTACTCGAAAAATAAAATAAATAACGCATAAAGAGTGCGCTGCGGAAAAATAGATAGAAAAAGTAACAACAAACTAATACATTGTAGTAAAAAACATTTAAATAACTGTTTTCTAAAATATAAAGTAATTTATTATTAATTTAAAAATTCGGGAAGTACCGTAAAGACAGCTTAACATAGAAATTAAGCCATATACCGGGAAACGATTTGGAAAATTTAGTAACGGTGAAAACTTGTTTAAATATACCTGTTTAGCAAAGAATAACTTAAGAGGGGTTAGTCTTTTACCTGCTTTTAAGGCTGGGATAATTTGTTCTCAAAAAATGGGATATGAAATTGCGTTTTAGAAATAATATAAACTTTTTATTCATAATTAATGTTTACATAGGGACGGTCGCTTCATTCTCCGTTGAAACAAAGACGCAGTTAAAATTTTCGGTTTGGATATACAGGGTGGCCCACCACATTCGCCTCGGTTTTTCTACGAGAAATGAAAAGGATATCAAAGTTATATTTTTTCTTATGGAACATCCTATATTTTTAGATACTATAGACTAAATAAACGTAAGTTTCTGTTACACTTTCTATACCTAAAACTGATCGTTTATGAGAAATTTTGGGAAATATAAAATACATAATGTAATTTAAAATTGCTTACACTCTGTAACATGGAACGAGCTGCTCATAATTAAATTTACTGGTTAGGTGAAAAGTTAAGGGATACTACCATATAAAATTTTATTTTCAAAACTATACAGAGTGGTGAAAAAAATTGCTCCAAAGTTTAGGCACACATTTTATTAAATAACTTTTTAATGTTAAATGGAACACCCCATATTTAGTGGCTAATTTTGACGCAGAATTAGATTCTCTTTAAAACTATATTAGGGTTCCCTATACTTACCTCTTATGCTTTTGGCCAAGATAGCGTTAATTATTTAAAAAAAAAAAGAATTATTTGACAGTGACACTACTTTTTAGTCAAACCAATATCGTTGTTTAAAGTAGTTTAAAATTGTTTTTCGAGATTGTTACATTTCATTACTTAAAATGAGAACTTACCCTCAGGAAGAACGAATTGATATGATCTTGGTAATCGGTCAGTGTGAAGAAAACTGTTTATTAGCGTCAAGACTATATGCCCAAAGGCATCATCCTAATAAGCGTTCATTGGAAAAGTTGTTGCAGCTTTTCCGAAAATCAGGCAGTATGTCTTATACTAAGCCCAAACGACAAAAATCGGTTACCGGAAATGAGGAAAATGAATATTTAGTGATGGAATCTCTAGTAGAAAACCCTCAAACAAGTCACCAAAAATAAATGAAGCAACTGGAATAAGCAGAGAGCATCCAAAGAATAATTAAAAACACAAATTTTACCCGTCTCACATACAACTACATCATCAACTTTCTGAAGAAGATTATGATCGACGACTGAATTTTTGTTTATGGGTCCTAAAAAAGTTTGGTGTAGATAAAATTTTTTTTGAATGAGTCAAGTTTCCGTAACAACGCATTATTTAATAGACATAACTTTCACTACTACAGTGACGAAAGTCGTAATATTTTTAGAACCCTTGATGGATAGGACGAAGAGGTCCACAGGAGTGGCCAGCCAGGTCTCCGGACCTAACAAGTCTCGACTATTTTGCCAACGACACCTAACGATATGAAAGTATGAATAAGAGAAGCATTTCGGTCCACAACGCCAAATGTGTTATCCAGGGTTCAGCAATCATTTCGAAAAAGAGTTCGGTATGTATTGAGAATAATGGACACAACTTTGAACATATATTAAAATAATAATTTTTTTACTATTTAAGTTTGTTAACCTTTCAATAAAATGCTTTTAAAAAGGCTTTTTAGGTTTTTATTACAATACATTTACGATAAAAAATTATTCATAAGTTTGCGTAAAAAGCATAAGAGATAGGTATAGGGAACCTTAATTAATTTAGTCCTGCGTCGAAATAAGCCACTAAATAGGGAGTGTTCCATTTAACTTTAGGAAGTTATTCAATAAAATGTGTGCCTAAACTTTGGAGCAATTTTTTTCACCACTCTGTATAATTTTGAAATAAAACTTTTATATGGTAGTATACCTTAACCTTTCAGCTAACAGTAGATATAATTATGAGCAGCTGGATTCCATGTTACAGGATGAAAGCAATTTTTAAATTACTGTATGTATTTTTATATTTCTCAAAATTTCTCAGAAACGATTAGTTTTAGGTATAGGAAGTGTAACAGAAACTTACGTTTATTTGGTTTATAGTATCTAAAAATATAAAAAAATATAGGATGTTCTATAAGAAAAATATAACTTTGATATGTACTTTATTTTGTGCCACCCTGTATATTAAAAATAATTTTGAAATATGCTTCTCAAAAACCCACATACGACTGCGCTAAAAATTATTTCCCAACCTTTTTTCATTTCTCGTTGAAAAACCGAGGCGAATGTGGTGGGCCACCCTGTATAACTCCCTATCTTAAATTCTAACTGTGAGGTAATCAATTGTAAAAAGTTTCTGATAAAATTGTATAACTATTGCGTTTAATTTTATTTTGTGTAATTGTCTGTAACAGCGTTTGCTAAGAAATTCATATTACTTTAAATTTTCAAAAACTTCATTTAAAACGAGACCAGTATTGCAAATAAAAATTCAAAATTGATGTCCGTCGTAGTACTAAAACTGCAAGAGCAAATGTTAATTGTATTTATACCCCCAACCGAGGCTTAGTAGAAACTTGTTAAATTTATCATCCTTTGCTAAATAGAATGAAGCTTTAATTGCACTATATGACTGTTCTGTATCATACAATTTCTACTTTAAAATTTTATCTTGAGATCAGTTGCTTTTACAATTAATTAAACATTATGTACGTAGTAAAATTAATTTATGTCTTGTAGCTGTACACTACTACTCATTGAAACTCTTGTTCATTATGGATTTATTGTCCAATTTAAAACAAACAAATTATATTAGTTTACTATTATTATGGCATTTTAATTTGAAGCAAGAAAATTTATGGTTCTAACTAATACTCTTGAGATATTTTTTTTCTAAATTCGTCTTAACAAATTGATTAAACTATTACAACCAATAAATAAATTAAAGTTGTATTGGTATTAATATTTTTACAAAATAGAAGATTCTTGTTTATCAAATATTATTAAATTTGTAATTGTAAGTAAACTCAAGTAAATATTTTGAATTTTACATTTCTTATTTTGGTGGGACTTACATTACCTTTAGCCGACCTGTAGCATCAACGAGTAAAAATAATTAAAAATAAAGGTTTGTTACATATGTACTACACCATAAAAACTAAAGAAAAATCTCGACATAATTAAACGGATATTGTTTTTGTGCTATTATTTTACAAGTTTCTAGGACTTGTTATGATATCAAATTTCAGTGACAATGAAGTTATTTTTGATTAAATTTTTGTGAAATATTGTTATTAGTTATCTATGGCATGTCCGTGTAGTACGCTGATCTTTGATATTGCCTCTAAAAAGTAGATTTTCTCAAAATCAGTTTTGACCATTTTTTTAGGTTCCTCAATGGCTACAATTTAACAATATTTTTAATTATTCAGGGTGTCCCACTTTTATGAACCACTTGTCAACTTTGACATTTTAAAACGAAACATATATTTTTATTTTTTATTCTGCTTTTAAGTAAAAAAAACTATAAGAACATTATGTATAAGAAAAAGTGATCCTTTTCGAGATAACGATTTTTAAACACTTAATTAGGTCAATATCAGCCTTTAGATATTTCAGGTCTTTTAGGTTACTATTTGAAATAGCAAACTCAAATAACGTTTAGAACGGTAACGATTCTAACAGTTCATGATTTAAAAGTTGACATCGGTTAAACAGTGTATGAGAAAAATAATGCCAAACTTTGTAATCAAAAATGATGAATAATTTGATAAAATCAAGTGGAACACCCTGTATATTTTTACCAGACCAATGTAGAATTAAATTGTCTACAACTTTGCTATACATGTCTGTCTACCAAAAATCAATCGTTAGTCGTGAAACTCGTTTTTATCAAAAATACACATTAACCCTCATCGAAATAAGAAGTAGGCGATGAACTGCAAAGTCAAAAGTTTACTGTTGTTACGGTTGTTAGTAATTGTTCAACCTATCACAATTTCATTGAAATTTCGTATTGTTCGTAATAATGAACGAATTTTCGACAGTAGTTAGTTAGTCAGTATGGTTTACTCTACCGGAGAATCGAACGGAAATGGTTTACTGGCAGTTCATAATTATATGCAACTAGACATCGTTATCGTTATTAGCAATTGAGAACCCTACCATTTGGGCACGATTAACAGATAACATTGGATCTTCAAAGACTCCTGTAAATAAAGTGTTACGAAAACAAATTCCATCCCTATCACGTACAAACCATCAATATCTCTCAAACACAGATTTTGAATGCTGACATGTTTACAAGGATTTTTCTCATATTTGACATTCTTATGTTAAGTTTTCGTATACAGACATGTGTAGCAAAGTTGTAAAGAATTTAATTTTACATTGATTTGTGAAAAATATGTAGGATGTTCTATTTGATTTTGTCAAGTTGTTTATCATTTTTGATTGCATTTTTTTGTCAAAACCGATGTCAAATTTTATACCATGGACAATAAGGTCAATATCGTTTTAAGTTTGAATAATGTTATAAATCCATATCTCAAAAGTATAATTTTTTGAGTAAGACTCTTATACATAATGTCCCTATAGTTCTTTACGTAAATTTAGAATAAAAATTAAAAAATATATGTTTCCATAAAAGCGACACATCCTGTATAATTAAAAATATTGAAAAACCTAAAAGAATGGTCAAAACTGTTTTTGGAAAAATCTACTTTTAATGGCAATATCAAAGTTTGGTATTTCAAATAATAACCTAAAAAATCAAAAATATTGGAAGGCCAATATTGGCCCAAAAAGTGTTTAAAAATTGATATCTTGAGTAAAATTTGTATACATAGTCCCTAGAGTTTTCGAGGTAGATTCAGAATTTAAAAAAATACATTCTTGTAATCAATGACGTAATTTAAATGATACCTACTTTGTCAATCAAGATTAAATTTATGCGCTAAATCCAGAGGGCGCCACTATGATCTTTTTTATTTTCTTTGACGCGTCGTAATATTTCTGCAAGATAAAATTTAACAAAATGGGATCAAGTTGCAAAAACTACACTACATTAGCCTTCGAAAAGATATACTTGTTGAGGATCGCCAAAATGCACCGTTTCGTGGATAAATGAGTTGAAATTTTCTCCGCCGGTTTACGCATGAATTTCAGTTAGCAAAATCAACTCTGACTTAAAAAAAGGAGTATATGTAATTTGGTGACTTAAGTTGAGGGTTTCATGTTTTTCTAAGTAACTGACTTCTTTTTGGTATTTTGGTCATTATACTGCGGTATAATTTGTTTACCAATAATGAAATCACCGATATGGTGGCAATGTATGCCCAACAAAATTTTAACGAACGACGAGCACTTGACGATGTCGTAAAATAAACGAATCGTAAAATATTCCACAGATTCTTCTTGAGATTGAGAGAAACCGGTATTTTTCGTTCCAAGCGGTGTAATGAGCATTTTGTACTACGCATGGTGGAGAAGAAGTAGAGGTACTGAATCTGGTGGAAAACGATCCAACAACGAGCATCTGAAGAATTTCCGCCAGTGTTGGATTATCTCGAAGTGCTGTGTCAGGTATACTACACGAGCAAGAACTGATCCTTATCACTTCCCAAGTGTCAAAATTTTAGAGAGTTATTTCCCAGCCATAATGCAGTTTTGTGAGTATGTATTGAGACAACACACCAGCGATCCATCGTTTGTGCAACATATCCTGTTTACCGATGAAGCGATATTTACAAGAAATGGAATAATAAATAGGCAGTTACGTATGGTCGGATGCAAATCCCAACAACACCTTTGAACGCCACTTCCAGCACGAGCCCCAGATGAACTCCCAGCAAGACTAAATGGTATGAATTATTTGCACTCTTACAAAATGATTTAAATGATTAATCGTCCTATTTTTGCCCAAATAATTTACCCCTGCAGTATGGCCCATTAATTACCAGGTGGTCCATTAAAGTAGAACACCCTGTATAATTAACAATATTTTTAAATTGTAGCCTACACCTAAAAGAATAATCCAAACTGCTTTTGAAAAAATCAACTGTTAAAGGCAATATCAAAGGGGCCGCGTGTTATTACTATTTGCTACGTGTATTGAAATATCATCTAACTAACTTACAGTAAGATGTTCTAGTCTAAAAATAAATGAACTGCTATCACTAATCTCCATAGATACGCATACACACACACCACAGGCAAGCACGCAGTTACCTCACTTTTGAGTAACTATTACCAATGCGACAACTTCATCAGAGCATGCTACATCCTTGTTTTTGTCGTGTCGGATTAGATAAAGAACTAAATATTTTAAGATGTATAGGGACTTTTTAAATTTTTAATTGATGTAGATCCTCAACAATTAATGCGCTTTTCCGTGATTGTAGTTGTTAGGTATCCCCTCTTTGCACTAAGAACATATTCTGCTCGCATATTCAAGATATTTTCCAGCAAGTAGTAGTAAAAACCTCCTTCTACAGACTTCCTGTCTTGACAAATTTTAAAACAGAAAAGCTGTTCCACAGAAGAAGAATTTATTCTAAAATATGCGCTTTCAACCCTTGCAATTACAAGATGGAGAAATAAAACTCGCGATCATTTTTCTAAAGATTTCGTTTTTGCACAAATCATTAAAAAAGATGATTTGAAATCAATGAAGAAAAAAAAAAGGAAATGTAGTTAAAAGCCTGATCGGACATTACAATGTTCAAATAAACCTTAACTGGTAAAGTTTTTGGTCAAAGAAACTTTTGTTCAATTTAGGTGTAAAATGCAATGTTTGAAAATCATAAAAAAAGTTTAAAGTTGTCAAGATAATCTAAAGTAAAGGCTAAAAAATGAATGGAAGAGAGTGGAAACATTAAGCGAGTTAAAGAAATGGTAAAATATACAAATATGGCAAATGGTTAGTACGTATCGAAATCAATCATATATGGACCGATACCCTTAATACGAGAAGGTATGCCCATTAAATGAATATCAATATCTTGTTCTCTTTAAGAAACATAATTTCGGGTAAGATTTCACGCATTGGAATTTAGTGTTCCTTGTTGAGTGATAACTGACCTGATTTCTTAAAGTTTGTTTCACTTTCCTTAGATCCGTCAGATACTTCAAATAATCTGTTGATCTTAAAAACCGTTTTCCGTTATTAATAAAATTAAGTTAACCCAATTCAAATAAGCCCAATTGAGTATTCTTATTTTACCTTTCAAAAATTTATACATAATCGAATCAAATTACATTTATATTTGCATTTATATCAATCCATACATATGTAATAAGCCCAGATTACTAAAAATTTAAATGCTTAAACTCTTGATAGATAAATTAATTAAAAGTATGACTCAATTAATGAAATGAACATAAGATTAAATTTTAATTTTTCATGTTTTTAGCATTCGATAAATTTTAATCTTACAACTTACCGCTGGTAGAACTGTATTCTCCAATATACCTCTTCGTTAAGTATCGAACAGTTACAGCTGAAAATAAATAAACTAATTACAAATGTGGTATAATAAATTACAACAAAAATTGTTTAAATAAATTAAATGAATGTAACTTGTAATAAATAATGTAATCGAGTTAATATAATATCCATTTATAACTATTACCTGTAATACATGTAATTACTAAGGATGTTAATTATTTTTTTATAGAAAATCATGAAGAGTTATTCTACTGTCTGGTACCGATATATACTTTTATGCAAATTATTAATAATAAGTATATAAAATTGTATGTGATACAATATTATATCATATAAAACATTTTCTTTAATTAAACAACATGTAATCATATCCGCAATAGGTACATAGTACGTTTACTTACATCAAACCATGTGATGATTTTTTATTATTATCTATAGAACATTTATTTTATTTAAATAAATTGTGGAAACAAGTTTTAAACTGTATCATCTACATTGTTTCAACTAAAACCGGTTTTGAAAAATCTTTAATAATAATTTTTAATAATAAAATAAAAATTATGAACGATCATAATTGCGTTCGTTGAAACTAAAATAGCAAAACGTAAATTTGTCCAAATATTATATTTAATGTATTAAAAAATGTTTGTGTTCCTTCTTTTAAAACAAGTTAAGTTCTACCTTGTCTAAAATGTAGGCCTATAACTGCTGTTGGAATTTTTTGGGTTAGTTATAACCGCTATTTATAAATTGGTACTTGTTTAAATAAAGTTATAAAACTTTAGCAGATTTTTAAATGAGTTCTTGTGTAAATTATTATATTAAAAATCTTATATAAGTTAAAACAATTACAAATTAATAAAAACGTTTTAGAACAATAAAAATAAATAAATTATTAAATACTAGTTAGCCAGGTTTTTTTCTTAGTAAATTTTATCTGTCGGTTAGTCATTTAAGAAAAAAAAATTGATCGGCTTAATACTTTGTTTCCATAGTAGTTAGACGACTGATAAAGTTAACTGGAGGTAAAAAAAATCAGCCCTAAGATAAGAAAAGAGTAAGGCCGTACATGAAATGAAGCACAAAACACCAATTGTTTTTCCAACCAAATTAAATTCGTACGCAGAACAATTAAAGTAAAGTAAAGTAAAGTAAAACTAACTTGTCGCGAAAAGTAGATTGTTTTGACACTAACTTTGTTTATGAAATGTGATTGATGATTAAATTTCACGTTTAATAAAAGTTTTGAAAAATTTCTTATGTTTTATTACTTCAGGAGGGTGTTTCATCATTTCATTATTTTTGCTTATATAGTAGAAGGAGGGGTTTAAAATAATTAAAAGTCTGCTTACATAATACTTCAGCACTAATATATAACGAGGGCAAAGAAAGTGTTTTTATCCACAAGTGAAAAAAAGTCAATTTTCACAAGAACAAATTAGAAACGACATTAATCATGTGTTTTCTTCGGGAAATTGAGTAGCAGGCTCTTGTTTAGTATATTATCTGAGTAAATGTTGTTACGTGAAGTGAAGGGGAAGATAAAGAATGGGAACCTTCTGACCCCGATCGATTGACAGCAGAAATTCTGCAAGTCTTGACAGGAATACGTTTCCAATACATTCGTCTAGCATTTAATACATCCAAACGGGCTTATCGTCCAAAAATCAATTCAGATTATTAGCCTTAATAACCAGTTATGAAATGAAAATGAGATAAAACTGTTGATAGTATCCTTAGCTGTTTGCTTGTTTTCCTCTAATTTTCGTAGGTTATTCTTTAATATATGTAGGTAGTTAAAATTTCAACAAGAATTAATTGACTCATAAATTTTTAATAGCCAAGCAGGGTCGTAAAAATGGTTCCTGTAAGGCCATTAACATTGCAGTTTTAGTTATAGAACTTACTTCAATATATTTCTATCGTACAGCCATCTGTACGACAAAGAAGAATATAATAGGCATTTATATGGACTATGGAGACATGTGCCAAAATGCACTGGCCCATTTGTGTCAACATTACTCCATAGATTTAAGGAATGCCATGTGAATGCAACATGATGGAACAAAATTACTGGATTGTTCATTTGTACTTAGAAGGTAATGGCAGACAGATTGAAAGTAAGCACTATAATTAAATCAATTCTGCTAATTTTTATATTTGTTAATGTTTGTGTTTTTCAAAAATACTTTTAAGTCAAAATAAACTTGTAATTTTAATAAATACCACGGTCAAGGCCACCTTTAATTGTTTTCATTAAAATTATTATTAAAATAGGTGTATTATCAGAATTAGTTCTATATAAACGTTATCACACATTTTCTTCTTCTTCAAGACTATTTTGAACCTGGGAAATCTTTCAACATTCCTCATACAACACGCCGAAAATACTTTTTCTTTCTTACATGTGCCAATAATCTCGATGGTACGGCCAACTTTATCTTAAATTGTAACGTTAAGAGCACTATCCTTTTTCCATTGATAAAATACAGTCCACGAAAGTTATACCAGTGATCAACGAGAGAGTATTTTAGAATTGGAAACTATTGACAAAAACTTCAGGCCAGATGTCATAAACCTTCAGACCTTCTATAATTTTCTTATTAAAATGGTTCCAATTTCCACATGAAATAACAGAGTAGAGAACCGTAGATGAGTAATTCTTAAAAGTAACCGTAAATCACTTTATAAGATTCTACTCTTCTTAACTGGATGCTAAGATGATAAAAAATTATGACATCTGTTTAACTTAAATTGTTTACAAAGTCAGCATCAAAAAGCTTCTCTTAAAATTCTCTTGAAGTTAACTTTAAAATTGATTAGATTAGTAACTCGTTATGAATAGATTTGTTTTTTAGTTTTTCTGAACCTTGCTGAACCTTCTATGGGAGTGATTGTAAATGAATTTCAGGCAAACACCGTAAATGTTGTTTAACCAAGGTTTCGACTGGCACAGTTGTACAGTTTTTGACAAGGCATATTATTGGTGTAAAACCTAAACAATCTTTTTCGAATCCAGTTAAAATTTAAAAACAATTAACATATCAATTATTAAAATTTGTAATAAATAAGTAAATGATACACTATTAATCGGACGAACGAACGTTAAAAGTTTCTTGAGCAAACGGAACTAAGCAATTCATTACGAATTTTCTCGTTAATGAAAAATTATATATTTCACAGGGGATCTCAACAGGCCCAACTATTTTGTTTTTTTTTTTCTATTCTACTTCATCACATTTTGGTTGTTAGTTCACACTAAGTTCTTTCTATTCGTTTTTTATTAAACTAATCTTAATTGTCTCACCTCTTTTGCCGTTTGACGCTTCTTTGTCTTTTTGTACATGTTGGGCGAGAGACCTCGATATCAACTCCTCATATAAACCAGTACCACAATTGCATTAAAGATAATTTTACGTAAGCTTCAACTCTTTAAATAATGAACACCATTAACATTAATTCATGAATCAACTCCAGATAGTGTTTGTACGCCTGGAGGTCTTAATTTTTTTTCTCTTTATGCAATAAAGGGCCTGATGAAGTTTCTGCAATAGAAGCAAAACGTAGCCTGATACAAAACCAGTGAGTTTATTTCAAGCATACCTTCTAGTTAAGGTCTCCAGACGTATAAACACTATCTGGAGTTGATTCATGAATTATAATAAGAATTATAATGACGTCACAAACGTAGCAACGCAATCACAGTAATAAAACTTTTTCAAAAATTCATTAATTTTAAATAATTTTTATAATAAATTTCATAAAATTAGTGGTTTTTGGCATCGATTATCAATGTTAAAGCTTTAAAACACATTTAAAAAATCAAAAATTATTTTTTTCTAAATATTACCAATTTACTCTCATTCAGAACAAAACTCAAAAACATTTAATAGGTATACACTACTTCCATGCTGTCCCACTTGGACGATTTGTTGACAATTGATTAACTTATACGGCACTGTCTACTAAAACAAAATAGAAAAAAAACTATATACAAAATCAAACTGACAGTGACCGGTGATGTCATTACTGTCAATAAGCTTATCTATCGACAAATTGTCTAAACAATGTTTTTATGTGAATTTTTTGAATATATTCGTTTCTGTTCATGATTGACCATCTTAGCTTATTTCTAGTTAAGTACTATACTCCCAATAGAAACTAAATACGTCGCCTTTGAGTTTTAAATAATCATCACGTGTGCGACATACCTATTGTGTTATGGTTTGGACATAGTATTACCTACATTCAGTAATCACACTTGTTCAACAGTTTGTGTAGAAGAGTTTACTTCTTTTAACATATCAAACATATCATTAGATAAAAACGATTATAAGTAATTACACACTTGACTACTAAGACAAAATAAGTCAATTTAGAGAAATAGTGTAAATGAAAGTAATATCGCCGATGTGAGAGTTCTAAAATAGAGGAAAGGTTAGAGCCTGACTATAAATACCTTCAAAGAATCAGCAATAATTTTAATGCGGATATGTCCATCTTTAATTTAAAAATTATGACGAACAGGAATTTTAATTGACTATATGTACATCAAGATATAATGAATAAACGCCGTAAGTAAAGCAAATAGATTTTCTAAAACGTCATAAAATTTACGAGCTTAATATGATCGCATTAGTTCAGCATTGCAAAGCGAATTCTATAAATATCTTCGTAATAATTTTGTTTAATTTATTTCTTGTATTTACTGCCACACAATAAACAGCTACTTTGTGGAAAGATCTTTCTAATTAAATTTACCCGGACACGTTTCAAGTAACGTTTATATAGCAGGACAAAATTATCACATATTCTTTGACCTTTTCAATAACTGTTAAGTTGTATCAAGATTTTGTTTTGAATTGGAAATAATCGTTTACTTTTGTAATCGTTTATTCTTATCGAGATTGAAATGTACTTCGCACGGTTAAAGAAGGAATGCAAATGAAGTTATTATGTCTTCAGTATATTAACCATTCAATTACTGTTACGTAACTTTGGAAAATATATTTCATCGCGTATACATAGAATTTAATGGCGCTAACGTGCTGTGCTAAGATATAGAATATGCATTTGAAATGCATTTTGTATTTACCAAAACAATAATATTTGTTTTTGAATTTATACCGTATCATCTTATTTTATCTCACGTGGACATAATAATTAAACTTATTTGAATAAATTTACATATAAATATACAGGGTCACTGGTAATTGGATACCTTCCTTTGGAGATCTGATAGAACAAGAGGTAAGGAGTAAATTTAACCCTAATATGTATTATACAAAACTCAATGGATTTTGAGATATGTCGATTTTCCATTTTTCTTAAAAAAGTTGATGTTAATATGTTAAAATGTAATTTTGATGGAATACTTGCCCAACACTATGGTCTTCCGTATGGAATAAAAAATATCCCTTAGCATTTCCATCATGTGATAATTTCAAAGAAAGACTTGTACAAAATAATTTTTCAAAATCAGATGTGATAATTCTTTGAGGTTTTTTTTCAAATAATTCTCAACGCTTCTTGCGTTCAAATTGTGTTAAAACTTCCTTGTTGCAATAGCTATCGAACAAGCTGCGAATCTTACAACAAACCCTTAACAGTTTCAAAAAAAATAGTAAAAATGAAGCAGTCGACGGAATTTATTTAACTGCTGTCCACCATTAGACCTTATACATAGAAGTCAGCTGTAAATTAAATTAACAATAAGTACATTAGTACTTAATTTTTATAATTATGGATGCGGCACCGTCGACTATCCTTTGTCTAAGGTCAAGCCTTGTATTGACTGGGGTTGCGTATACTATATCTTTTATACGACCCCATACAAAGTAATCCAGAGGAGTTAAATCTGGACTTCGCGCTGGCCAAACTATTGGACCCGCTCTTCCAATTCAACGGTTAGGGAAACGTTCATTCAGCAAATTCCGTACCGTCAGCCTATAATGGGCTGGACAACCGTCGTGCTGAAAAATCATTCGCGCTCTGGCGGCTAAAGGAACATCTTCTAGAAGCTCCTGCAGGTGATTTTCTAGAAAATCTTCATAGATCTCTCCGTTTAAATGTTGAGGTAAAAAGTAAGGCCCTATTAAATAGCGGCCAACAACTGCCATCCATACATTTTCTGAAAACTCCCTTTGGAAACTAGTTTCCCTTATTAAATGTGGATTTTCTTCCGCCCTCGCGATTAAATTTAGATTCGTCCGTCCATAAAATGTTGGTTAAGAAGTTTTCATCCTCTGCATCTGAATTTAACATAAAGCGGCAGAATTCTAATCTCCTTCCAGATCACCTTCATCTAAGCCCTGGACAGGGGTATAATGGTAAGGATGGCGTCCAACTCCGCGTATCGTAGACCAGACTTTCCATTGTGACGCACCAGTTTGCCGCGCCACTTTAGCAGTTGAAGTGCCTAGGTTATCCTCAAATGGATTAATATTTCTTCCTCATCATATGATTGATATACGCGAGGAGCACCGGCGTCTACTCGCCGACGTTTCACTGAACCATTTTCTGCGACATTTCGATATGTCGTACTAAATACACGAACACGCCCAATAGTTGGCGCAAAGCCAAGATTTAACTCCTCTGGATTACTTTGTATGGGGTCGTATAAAAGATATAGTATACGCAACCCCAGTCAATACAAGGCTTGACCTTAGACAAAGGATAGTCGACGGTGCCGCATCCATACGGAATACATTGACCACCAGAGTGGCAAAAACAGAAATAAGAAGACGCTGCCGTGCGTGTATACGTAATAGGGGCGCCCATTTTGAACAAGATTTATAAAAATTAAGTACTAATGTACTTATTGTTAATTTAATTTACAGCTGACTTCTATGTATAAGGTCTAATGGTGGACAGCAGTTAAATAAATTCCGTCGACTGCTTCATTTTACTATTTTTTTGGAACTGTTAAGGGTTTGTTGTAAGATTCGCAGCTTGTTCAATAGCTATTGCAACAAGGAAGTTTTAACACAATTTGTACACAAGAAGCGTTGAGAATTATTTGAAAAAACCTCAAAGAATTATCACATCTGATTTTGAAAAATTATTTTGTACAAGTCTTTCTTTGAAATTATCACATGATGGAAATGCTCAGGGATATTTTTTATTCCATACGGAAGACCATAGTGTTGGGCAAGTATTCCATCAAAAAAGTTCCACAAAGTTGGCGTAAATTTTTTGAAATCCATTGAGTTTTGTATAATACATATGAGGGTTAAATTTACTTCTTACCTCTTGTTCTATCAGATCTTCAAAGGAATGTATCCAATTACCAGTGACCCTGTATAATGGCTTTTGATAAAAAGTTAAAGAATTGTCGTTCAAAATATTGAAAGCTTTAGTAATTCACAAAGAAATCAGCAAAACTTGCTTTTCAGTTTCCTCATATTTTTAATTTGTACATATTGTTCAGTATATTTTATCTACGTTCATTTAACACATCATAAAGCCTGTCCGTGTAGTGCGCAGTAAGTAGTACCTTTGATATTTCCTGTAAAAATTAGATTTATTTAAGATCAGTTTTGACCATTCTTTTAGGTTCCTCATAGTCTATAATTTAAAAATATTTTCAATTATACAGAGTGTCCCACTTTCATGAACCACTTGTAAACTTTGACATTTTAAATGAAAACACATATTTTTATTCTAAATCTACGCGAAAAACTGTGGAGATTTTATGTATAAGAGTCTTACTCAAAAATATAAATAAAAGAGGAATTCTGAGAAGCCTTCACAATACTTTTGAGATATCGATTTTTAAACACTGTAACCAGATTATTGGTCAGTAATACGATATAGAACGAATATTTTATGATTATTGGTATAACGGAATGTTACGTACGTATAAATAAATAACCAAACCAACAACTGTGATTTATAAAAAGCTTGTATAACGCGGAACAACCTCGCTTGCAATGTTCCTCAGAACGATACCATTATCTATCACTCGTTATACAATAGCTTCCATGTGTTGTTAAGGGTTCTTCTTCGGTCTTTTAGGAATGACCGGCGTCGTGTGCTTGCTTCTTAAGGAATAGGCTGTCAAGTCTACTACGTGGTATCGACCAATTGAAACCGAAGGATGAGTAGGTAGACTGTGCTAGTTCATACGTCGTTGGTGATACTTTCTTGATAATTATATAGGGTCAATTTATTGTTGGTGCAAATTTAGAGGTAATACATTTACTGGCATTGCTCAACATACGAGTTTTCACTAGGACTTTCTGCAAATGACAAGTCTCGTCTATGCTTATCGACCAACTTTTTTCGTGCTTCTTGTTTATTTTCGACCTTGGCTTCACACAACCTGGCTGACAGCTTGTTCAAATAAGGCGTTATACGTGGTATGAAGTTCTCTGCCTCTACGACCTGACGGAAATCGTAGACGCAATCCTTAGCACGAAGTTGTCTATCGAAGGTAAGATAGGCTGGTGTATACGCTGTAGATTTGGTAACAGTCGAATTCATAGCAAATCGATACTATCAAGGATCCATCCCATTTAATGTGTTGTCCTTGGACTAAAATAGAGATTTGCGATTTTTTCTATCTACTGGATTACTTTCGGCGTGGTACACAGGTATAAAAGGAGTTTTGATTCCAAAACAGTGAGTTACTTTCTGCATTATATCGCTGATAAACTGATTAACTTGCGAGCTGTCCCGTACCGTAAGAACATTTCGTCAATTAGTATTCGAGCAAATCCTCAGCAGTTGCAGACCGTAAGGCAAACAGTGCTCGCATCATGGTTCTGCTCCATGATGTCTTCTCGGTAGGACTCTGAAATCACCAATTGAGGTTCCTTACTATCTACGTTACAGTTAGGTATAACGATATAGCACCCCATTCACCATCGTAAATCCCTTCTCGGACCATCTGATTGCATCCTCAGGACTTTCACCTTCTAGGACGTCTATTATCTTTTTGACTTCGTTGTCATCTAACCGCTTTGTTCTGAAACTTTCGCAACCAATGCTGGGCAAAACAATTGACACAAAGTTAATGGCTGATTGCTCTTCCTCTGAACAATAAGATCTTGAAAGGAAATCAACTACAACATACTGTTTTCCTGGGTTGTACATATTTAATGCCTGGATTCTCAAAGCCCATCTAGCAATGCGGCCTACAGCAGTTTTGATCAAAAACATCCACTTCAAAGGTTAGTAGTCTGATTCAGTCGTGACCTGTGCGAAACTTTTCAACGCGCCACACAACTGCTAGTGCTTCACGTTCTACACAACTGTAGTTTCGGTCAGCCGATGTGAGTAACCGGCTTGTGTATTCAATCGAACGTTTGTCGTTTCCCTCCCCCTAGAGTAAATCTTCGTGCAAGGCGTAATCGCTTGCGTCTGTCCTAAGTACGAAAGGTTTTGAGAGATTTGCTTGAATTAATATCGGTGCCGCTATCAGCTGTTGTTTCAACATCTGTAACGAACGCTGCTCTTCGTCATCAAACTAAAAAAATTTATTCTTCTTAAGCCAATTCGTTAAAAGCCGAGCGATTTCGGAAAATCGTGGTATAAATTTTCTAAACCAAGAACACATTTGTACGAACAATATCACTTACTTAGTAGAAGTCGGCTAAACAATTTTATCAATTATGGATATTTTGTCTGAATCCGCTTCTATCCCATTTTCTAAGATAAAGTGCCCGAAATACTTCAATATCATTAGGCGCATGAACGTAGTAGGTAAATTCTTCAACCCGAATGGCAATCGAGTAAACCGAAAAGTACCAAAAAGAGTCACAAAATAAGTCTTATCTTTGTCATCAACAGCGACCGGGACAGCATTGGATGCTATCTGTGGTTGTGATTCTTTTTTTGAAGCATTCAGAATTTCTGGGCCTATATGTCGGAAAGCTTCGTTTAAGCGCTCCTTCATATCATCTGGTGTTGTGAGAGATGTGTTATAAACAGTTCCTTTTACATATCCCCATTAAAAAAATCTGGTGGAGACATCGCGATGGTAAATTTAAAGCCATTTCTTGCAATCCACCAATTTTGAAAATGAGCATTTAAAAATTCTCGTTCTTCACTATGAAAATGTGCGGGAGCTCTATCCATCTGCAATCACATAATTGCCGTTATGTGTAATCAATTTGATATAATAAAGTGGAAACTAAGTTATCAAAAATTCCAAAAATACAATCTTTCATTTAAATGCTCTTCAAAATAGCGACCAATTAAATAACGGGCCAAACATTCACCAACAATTTGTGCTGCTTATCAACTACGCGAAATTGATGCGGGTTGGAATCAGAATAAGAACGGAAGTTAGATCCATTGTTGTGAAGCATACACTTGTCACTAAACAGAACAAGAATAAAAAAGTTTTCATTTTCTGCCACTTTATCCAATACCCTCATACAAAATGCAGCTCGATTATCGAAATCACTTCCGGAAAGTTCTTGGTAAATTGAATGTTTTTTAAGAATCCTTGAGATACTCGCTTGACTGATGTTGATATTTCGGGAAATTTGATTGTCCTATATGAGGATTTTTGTTTACAGATATTCATTTTCTTCGTTTTGCGTCACACGCTTTCATTTGGAGAGGTTTTTGCACTGGGTACTCATAATCTGTTTGGATTGGGTCAACAGTCTTTCGAAAATTGATTTGTTTGGATGATTCCTGTTAGGAAATGTCTGAGTGTAAACTCGTGACGCCAATAAACGGTTTTGCAGAGATTCTTCAAGGATAAAAATGATGTCAAAGCGTTCTTTTGGTTATACACTTTAATTTTTATTGAAGAGCATGAGTATGTGATAAGTTATCTATGAGGAATTGTAATAATAACCGATAGAGAATTAAATTCTGCAACTATTGGTGACATAAAATACAGGGTGTTCTGTTTAAAATAAACAAGTTATTACCATTTAAAACTTGTGATTAGATAGTCACACTTTTTGAACACCTTGTATACATTATTCAATTTTTCACAAGTACAACACAAAATCTATTCAGTTAGTAGAACTCAAATCAAATTTAGTTTTATAAGCAGAAATAAAAATTAAGAATTCAAACGTGTCAAGTTGGAACTACATTTTTACAAAATATGAAGCATTAAAAAATCTTCAGGTTAAGATAAACCTTTATGAAACTCACTTTTATTTTGATAGTAGAATCCGAAAATATATAAATATAAGAGGTGTTGCATTTTAAAATGTTACAACTTTGATGTACAGGGTGTCCCTGTAAATAATTAATATAATTTTAAAATGTACCACCAATGGTCCCTATATATTCCACAAAAAAAAATTAAACTTAAAATCAGAGGATGTAGCCATAATGTCGTATAACGCGAATAACCCTGTATATAGATTTGCAAAATTTAAGTGAAATCGCTCAAACCGAACTGACAGTAGTAGTTTTATATACAAGACATATATAGTAAAAGTAATGTCACACATATGTAGGATTAGTAATATTTTTTATCTGTCTACGTAATTGAGTGTAGAACCTTTATAATTTAGTAGTACTTAAAAAACTACGATGTAAGCATTAATAACAAAATTGATTACAGGCGACAAAACAAGAAAAGACTAAATTCTTTCTCCATAAAGTTGTTGTCCTAACCACATAATTATGCTGTTTAGTAACAGCAGATGACAAAGTAAAATTTAAATATTGTAAGTAGCCAAACAAAACACAATATATAAAATTAAAATTTTGGAAAGTTGTGTTGATGATTTTTTGCATTCATTTTTATCTATTTTGTTACAAATCACTAAACGTAATTTTCTAATTTAAATTTAATTATATAAAAACTACGTAGGTATAGCATTTTAACAGCTAAACCTTCGTCCAGATTAATAAACTATCAAAACTCCTACTGAGTTAAGATATTTAATTTAATTTAATGTTCAATTTATGTAATGATAAAGTAGACATTATATTCAAGATGATGTGGGCACTCCATCAATTATAATTTTAGCCTAAAAGAATATTCTTTAAGAATTACCTTATTAGTAAACTGTTTAAGTTATTCATGCGAACTGCATACTTAACGTCAATAAAGTTTATGCTACTCTATTATGAAAT